>JAPYMA010001301.1:0-10752 GCA_035041965.1 Anisakis pegreffii | reverse complement strand
TGAACGAAGTACAAGTGATCGAATTGAGTCGTATCTCGTCTCTCCTTCAAAGCTAAACAACTCAATTTTGAAGTGTCATTTATAACATTGTACATCTTTACAACGAATAACTCTCCTTCAATGCAGTCGTTGGATAATTAATGCAGATCATCTTATTTATTGCGTAAAATATTATGTTATGATATAACCATCATCGAATTACATGAAATGATCAGATAACCTTCTTGTGATCAAATCACCCAGCACTGCTCAGTCAAAAATACTGGTTGTAAAGCAGCGATAAATTGATGTCACAGGATGAATGATGTGAGATAATAAGTATTCTTTAATTGATATATGTAATTAACGCAATTAAAGCACGTCATCAGTCGTGATCGTTTGAACTGTTTTATTCAGTTGCTCCAATTTGATGCTCATTCAAATCGTCTCTTAGTATCGCAGTAGAGAAATGAATCGAAAATCAGATAATATATAGTATTATTTATTATTATTGTTATTATTATTCTCATTGTGCTGAATGATTTTGATTATGAAACTGATACTCTTTTATTTGTGAGTTATTGAGTGTAGATATAATATGCATGATTGAATTGCATTCATTCCAAAGCAGGGATCGGCAACCTCCAGCCCGCGGGCCAAAATTGGCCCGCCGACAAAATTTTTTGGCCCGCCGGATAAATTTGAGAATTTGATTTTGAAGGGCTAAAATAGGCTTCTTCGAATTACACTGAGAATTTTCGAAATAGAATTTTCTATATCAAAAGTTTCTGGCGGGCCAAAAGTGTGTCGCCGACATGTACATTTTCTTGATCCATCTGTACTCATGTGAGCATGTTATCCAAAAATCATGCACGGATTCTGCCTTCTTGAGCGCATCACTGACAACAGAGGTTGTTTGGAAATCAATAAGCTCCAACGAAAATGCGGCCTCATCCAACGAGGGGATGGTTTCTTTAGCCAGGGAGGATATATCCGCACTTCGGACAGCGAGATGGCCACGAACAAAAGCGATGATATCCCTCGAGATGGAGTAGTCGTATCTGGACTTGAAGTTGGCCTGTAGCTGTTTGATGAAATTCATCATTATATCTGTCACTTGTTCCCGTGCCTGTGATTTCAGTGTAACGAAGTGCAGCAGCCTACCAGTTGTTATGTCTGACTGGAACAACTCCACTTTCTTGGTGAACGATTCAAGCTTTTCAGCCATGTCCACAATGATTTTGCCTTTCCCCTGCAGCCGAAGGTTAAGTTGGTTCAGATGACCGAAAATATCAGTCAAAAATGTCACACTGGACATGGATATTTCATCTCGTAGAAAGGCAAGGTGGTCATTTGTAATTCGCGTCTTGCATAGGCTCAGGAAGGCTTTGACCTCATCCAGTAATGCCAGAAGCGCTCCAGCGCTTGGCCTTTACTTAAGCAGCGCACGTCGTTGTGGAGCTACTTTGCTTGGACTATTTCACGATTTTTGTTTTTTTCACAATCGTGTTCGAAAAAGTAAGGAAATACAATAAAAAAATATGTTGGCCCGCCAATCAGTTGCTCGGAAAAATTTTGGCCCGCTATCAAACCAACTTGCCGATCCCTGCTCTAAAGGTTGCCGTTGAGGTGTCCTCTGACGAAGGAAATGTTCTTATTTATCTTTCGGAACGGAAGCGATACCTGCTACTCTATCGCAAAATCCGAGATGAAGCTCCGTTCTGTGGGACCCTCACAGATTCATCTCTTCCTTTATTTACGACTTTTCCCCCCTTTAGTCCTCTCTGGTTACTCTGCTAATTCAAATTCTCAGATGCGACGGTTGAATGTCAGAAGTTAGGGCAACTTCTTCACTGATCAAAAGCTCATTTTAATGATCTGAAGTTATTCGAGACAACCAGATGGGGAGAAATTCGGAAAAGATGGGACTGAATAGTCGTGAAATCGCAAGGATTTCGATGGAGGAGTAGCGAGTTGCTGGCGATAATTCAGTGAAATCAACTGTATGTTTATTGAGAAATAGAATGCAAGGTGGATCCGTGTCACTGATATTATGTTTGATGTGGATGATAACGACGAATGTAGACGCAGTCAGTGAACAGTACGTTCAACACACAAACAATCACACTCGAAATGCATCAGTGTGTCATCAAACGAACATGTCTGGCACATGCACTCAAAAACGTTAGCATTCACAACTGTTGAGTTACTCGAGAAGGCTCTCTTTGAGAGCATCAGTTCTATATATTGTTCGTCAGAAAACAACCTTTTGGTCAGAACAGAGGATCCGTCGGGAAGCATATTGGCCACAGGGAGAGGGAGGGGGGGGGGGCTCTGACAAAAAGTCGGAGGGATAATTGACCGGGTAGAGGAGGAAATTCCGATAAAAAAGTCTTGGCGCAAAACTATTGGGCGGTACCTCGTCAAAGAATGATTGCGTCGGGAATAACGGAGATCAATTAAAGCGCAATTTCAAAGAAATTTCTCCTCCCGATGCGCATTACTGAAAAGAAAACGATTCAATGAAAATACACACCCGACTACGACTTTAAATAAAAATGGAAAATACGGAAAACTTTGAAAGGTTGAACCAAGACTCTCCAGGTCGGACCATACAGTATGTTCGGGGAATCTCTGATTCACTTTTGCAGAACCTGCAAATATACTTCGTTTTGGATTCTCAGTTGTGCTTCAGTTATCACCGCAATGTTCGCTAAACTACCTTTAGCGATTTCTGCCAATATTCGAGCACCTCAGCGGAAAACCTTGCTCATCCGATGACGGGCTTGGAATAATTTGTTGCTGAAAATTAAAACCCTTATAAATCTGCTTCTTCAGTACAAAATTTCATCCCGGTGAATACACATAGCCTTCACGAAGACGTTTCTGTACTGTGCCGCCGTTCGTACAGTACACCTAATTGCATTTCTGATTTAGTGCAGCGAATTGCAGTCGACGTGGGCCGTACGATCTTAACTACGTACATAATTTGTGCGGGTGCAGCAGTAGTACGGGTGTGTTTTTCAGTATCGTACGCCTAAGTCCAAATTTGAATTGCAGTTTGATGCGAGCGGATCATCCTGAAATACATCGGACTTTACAGATCACCAAAAATGTCGCTATTTTCCCCTCAAGAGCAAAATATTCAAAATTTCCGCCACCCAAAAACGCTTTTTTGCAAAAGTTTGCAGTTGTCGGGTATTCCCCGCGAGAAGATCATCCTCCGCGTTGGGGAGGAAATTGGAAGGGAAGAGCCCCAACAAAAAAGTCGGGGAGCGGACCGACCGAGGGGTCCCCACGGGGAGGAATTCATCAGAGTGCAGTGGGGGCAACTCAACTAAAAAGTCGGGGCGTAAAATTGTCGGAACCTGTTCCTCAACGGGGTCCTCGTTTCTCGACGAACACTGGTTTGCGTACACTCTCTCAATCAGATTCTTACACCGGATATGGTAACAGTTAAATGCGTTGATAACCATGTTTCTATTTCAGTTCAACGATTCTATTTCAATGCATCTATCGGTAAATGTTTAGCATTTATTTACAATGGATGTGGTGGTAATGATAATCGTTTCGACACCTTGCAGCAGTGTCAGCAGTTGTGTTCCAAAGGTACCATTTACTGATGATTCACTTTTCATGCACTCATACAAATTGGTTATTTATTTCGGTTACACTACGTTAATGAAAATACGAATGAAGTAAATTGAATTCAGATTCTGACACATCACTGTGTATTGGAACATTTGCTGAATCATCGGCCCGAATTGATTGTTCGAATGATTTATGCCCCCATGGATTCATTTGCAAAACGAACAAGCGCTCGATAAGTGGTTGTTGCAACGAGGCTGATGAAAGTGCGATATCCGCAATATAACATGTCGTAACACAACATAACATAATCACCAAATCACTTAATCAGAGACTGAATTTAGACAACTCTCTGCAGTCACATTCATCTTACTGTCCTGGAGGAAGTCGTGCTTTGCGATCGGTTAATGATGTCTTGTTGGCGACTAGTTGCGATCAGCTGATGTGTCCAGATGGCTATGAATGCCTGCAGGCTTCTGCGTCATCCCTAGCCAAATGCTGTCATCTTCCTCTTTCGAACCACTTCTCTCCATCCCTAGCACACAACCTCAATACTGCTGAGAAACAAAAAGCTGAGTCTATCGTTATTGTATCATATCGTTACCATATCACACTACATTATAATCCAGCTCAGTCTCTTATAAGTCGATTCCACAACCAATTTCATCTTGAAATACTTCATCTACTTTTATACTCCAAACCAAAATCATCTACCAACTACTATCACTTCCTCTTCAACCACAACATTTCAGATCGAACCTCACAATCCATTCTCTCCATCAATAATTTCGGTCTGCGATTTACAAAAAGACGAAGGCAATTGCACGCATTACCCTCATGCACATCGTTAGTTATCTATTTCTCGGAATGCTTCTCATCCAACATAATCGATGAACTGATGTATAAGTATATCTCCAACTTCAGGTCAATATTTCTACTACAATGCAGAGTGGCAATCATGCATGACATTTATTTACACGGGATGTGGTGGTAACGCAAACAAATTTTTAACAAGAGAGCAGTGCGAAGCTCATTGCCAATATGGTTTGCTTATTATCATTATTTGAGCAGATTCTAGTGGTGATTCAATTGCAGCTGATGGTAGTGCGTGTCTTGGTCCAGTTCCATCGATAATACCAGAAGATAACGACGGTGATTGTACAAACACAACTTGTCCTGAAGGGTATCAGTGTGCTTATGGCTTCGGATTTATTGAGTGTTGCAATTCGACTATTAAAAGTTAGATTCCATTCAAAGTGCTCATAAACATAAAGAAAAGATGCGATAGCATATCACTGTCGATGACATAAATTACAGATGCTGTTAGTGAAGCGTATGCATCCAAATGTCCAGACGGTTCACAAGCCGGTGGTGTGAGTAAGGATTATTTCATGGCTACCTTTGCGGCGTCTTGTGATGATCTTATGTGTAATTCGGATCAGCGTTGTGTTCAGGTCTACTACTTTCTTTCATTTGATTCGCAGTTACAATTTCGAGTTTAACCTTTTCATATTGCTGAATGATTTCTTGGAAGAGTGCCTTGCGTTATTACCTTTAAGATATTGGGTTGTTGCATAAGTTCGTGCGCTTTATCTAAGTTTTCTAAAACTTCGTTTTCAAACCACAAAGGCTAATCAGTCAATCGACAACGTATTCTCCTTCGGTTTCCACGACTTCCTGCCATCGTTTCACCAGGAAGTCAATTCCACGACGACAGAAGTCCGCTGACTTCGAGGTGAAGAAGTCGTCTAGCCACGTTTTGACGGCATGGTCGTTGTCGAAGGCTACACCACTCAGGCTGTTCGAGAAAGAGCGGAAGAGGTGGTAGTCAGATGGAGCGAGGTCTGGCGGATAAGGTGGATGAACCAAAATTTCCCATCCAGGCTCCTCGGTCGTTTTTCTGGTCAGTTTTGCTGAGTAAGGGCGCGCGTTGTCATGCTGCAGGATGACTTTGTTCGCGATATCGGGCCGTTTGTCCTGAATAGCCCGGTTGAGCCGGTTCAGTTACTCGCTGTACAATGCAGCATTGACTGCTTCGTCATTCTGAAGCATCGCTCTGAGGGATGAGAACATTCAGACGCCCCTCGTCGAGATCCAACGTCCGACCTGAACGTTGCCCGCTCTCCACGTCGAAGTCGTACTTCGCGAATCTCGCACACCGTTTCTGGGCTGTTCCTACCAGCATTGCATCATCTCCGTATACGGCGCAAATGTCACAAGCGACCGTTGAGCCCTGATTGAATGCGCAAAGTAGCACTTGTCGAAAATACGTTTTCTTGTTCATTTGACAATTCATTTTATCACGCTGAAGATCCAAAGGAAACAAAACTGCAGTAGATCGTCGAACACAGTTGCGAAGAGCAGAAAACACACTATCGATTGGTGTATAACACTCCTCCGGAAAAGTGGACTTTAGCCGGAATAATTCAATTTGATTAAGATTAAAAGCGCATGAACTTATGCAACAACCCGGTAATATCATTTAAAGTAAATTATCGTCATCTCAATTCTTGACAGTAGTGCGATAAACCTTGATGGCTGTATTCGGACTACATCAATGAGTATGAATGAATCGAGATATTTGATAAGACACCTAATATTCAAAGCGTAATGTAACTGTCATTATTGTAATTTGTATGGTTTAATCTAAGGAGATGGTAACATTTAAGGTGTCACAGTTCTTCGCCAAGTGCTGTTCCGATAACACGACTATATTATCACCGTCCGAAACGATGGTCGAGAGCGGACGTCGAATGCATACTCTTCCATGCAAACAATACTCTTCTCCTACTACTCCTTAATGCATACTTCGAATTCATGACTTGAATCGTGCTCATGCCTCATCGATAATCAATGATTCAGTCTCGTGTTAACATTTTTATACAAACGCATATGGTCGTAAATTGTATTGAATGAATTAATTTTTGATGTGCGAACGCCACGAATGTTATCCTGATTACCACCTTAATCATTTTGTAGAAGTAATCAATGAACAATTATGTTAATTGTTAATTACTTCTACAAAATCTACTGGCTGAACGATTCTCCACCTCATTAAAATCGTATCTCTATGGTGCAAAAAGAGGAACTGAATGATGATATTCACTTATCAATGTACTACCTTACAACAGTAGCGTTTTGGTACACAGTACCACATTAGCTATTTAATCGTTCACAACGGATCATTTGTAACGATCCTTTATCCGGATGCCTGAAGGCAAATAAATTCACTTGTAAGAACATTTCATTGTCTACATTTTCGTCTCGTATGAACAAATCTTTCCACTCAGAAATGAGTCTTCAACCGTTTGTTAATAATACTATCATACCAAAAACGGACATTCACTTCGAATACCTCAACCGGTAACACATCACCCCGAGCAGTGTAATCATGACAGTCAAATCTATCATCAACTTCCAACCACCCAGCAGCCAGTAGAAACACTATCAATACCAATTATTTAAGTTCAATGCTTAGCAATCACTCATTTGCAAGTTCACGTTCTCCAGTAATTTACAAACTACGTTAAATCTAATAAACTAACAGCCGTCATACTGGTTTTTACCGCGGCACTTTTTTACTTCGGGAGGGGGAAGGGAGGAGATCGCACGCGAGCACGTTCGCGTATGACAACCGATGCCACGCCTACTGCACACGGCCTCAGCCTAAGTGTGACCTCAGTCTCATCTAAGCGTAGCATCAGACCACAACGGGGACTAGCAAGCGAGTTCAGGCTTAGGCTTAGGATGATATTACGCTTAGGCTGAGGCCATGTGCAGTAAACGTGGCCTCGGTCCATGTAAAAGCGTCGTTCGTAGTGTACGAGCGTATGTCTTTATCATTGTACGCGAGCTTGCTCGCGTGCGACCCCCCCCTCCCCCAAAGTAAAAAAGTGCCGCAAGTTTAAGAAAGACTTAGCGGCCAGCAAAGGAATATAAGCTTGGATTGCATAGAATGACACTGGATGTGGATATGAATAGTGGTGCTCGATGGTGTGATTTATTGTATCGTAGATCATGACAATTTGCATTCACCAAATTCAAATCGATTCGCGCTGTGAATAGATAAGTACAGGTGACTGTAGACAGAGCTGATAAAAGCCTGCTATTCGAATACTTTATATTATGATAACATGTACTAGTTATATACGACTATCATGGTTCATGATAATTCTCGCAACACCAGCAAACCTTTACTCAGGGATTCTCATGCTGAACGTTCAGTTGCGTAGTTTCTAAATAATAATGACCAGTGAGACTAGGAATAAAATTATCAATAACAACATTCCAGTCGAAATCGGAATGACCATGAACATATCATCAATTTCAAGTTTTGTCGTGTCACCGCTTATTTCTTAATTTACTTTTACCATTTTTTTATCATTTCTGTGCATTTATTTCACAGTTACTTTTGCAGAAACCTTTCAGAGTTATTTTTGTAGAAACCTTGGTTTCGAACGATGACAACGAATTCACAGTTGCAATGGTCACTTGTTGGTGTTTTGAAATGTTTTCATCATACGTACGCTATGCGTTCGTACTTAGTCGTGCGCGCGTGCGTACAAACATTGACGCGCCCGTGCAAGCGCATTCTTTAATACACCTGAAGTGCGTTGTGTTAGTGTTATGTGAAACGATTGAAATGAGGGCAATATGTGTGGATGCCGAACGTTGTATGAGTTTGTGAGCGATTAGGTACTGTGAATAATGTGGAAATGATTACATAACCTTAATAAGTATTATTGTTATCGATAGCACTATACTGGAGTACGACGTTACAATTACGATGAATTAATCTCGACATCTTTACCTTTTCATGTTTCTTCCTCAGCGTTGCTCTCCATCCATCTGTACGCGATCAGATTAGGTTGTTTATACACCCCCGTTCCAACAATTTGCGATTATTTCGCGTATTCTCCTTAGTTTTGATTTACGTGTGAAGCTTCTTTTTACGTGTCTGTTACTTATGTCTGATTTGTTTAATCGATATCTACTCAGTAGACGGCTTCGTAAATCTTTTTTTTTCTGATAGTGAATGTGCGTCAGAGTTTATGCAATTAATTGGGAATGCAAAACGAGACTTCTGAATATCATTATAAGTCACATTTCACAAATTTCCATCTTTCATTAACGATAAGATAATTCCAGTATATGAGCTTACTAGTTTTCTTAAGATTTATGACGTTTCAAACACTGAAAAAGTTGTCACGAAAGTTCCAATACGCAAAAAAGTACGAGAATATATTCGACGAATCGTCAGCAAGTGTGCATGTACATGAATATATCCCAACATTGGTTGCGTGATTCATTCATTTCGTGATCAATTTTTGATTCATCTGAATGAATACAGCCATTGCATGACTTGAAAGTTACGTTAATATTTCATATTGAGTTCAGTCCGTATGTTTCTTGAAGTTGGGAAATTTAGCGTACATCTTTTTGTACTACTGGGGCAAGCTTAAGGAAAATTCTGAACTGAACCGGTTGGGCTTAAGCAGACCTGCAAAGGATCCCAATCCAAGCTCGTGGATTAGTGAATCGATGTGCTTGTGCCATGTCGAACAGTTTTCTTCGAACATACCGTTGTTGAGCGATTCTTTGAAACGTTTTCCAACATTGAATTGGAATTCCATTAGGCATGCTCTGAATTGCAGCGTTGGTTTTGGTGTTCAATCGTAACGATAAAATCAGTCGACAGGAAAGGGTGTGCCTCAAATATTCTGAATTACAGTTATGTCGGGTGATAGTGACTTGAATGTTGATCATTTGATCACAAGACTTCTTGAAGGTAGATTCTTTTTTTATGATCTGTTTTCGTTTCAATCTAGCTGGAGCCTTAATTCAAATTCTTTACTAAAATTAGGTTTCTGTGAAATGGTTTCCTCCAGCTTTCCTCTTATCTCTCATCTATCAAGAGGAGGGAAGGATAAAGTGCTTCTCCTGTTCTCCACCTGCCTTGCCTATGCCCCTGGTGTTCGACCAGTATGATAGATGCAAATTGTCTTTGTTGCAGTACGAGGATGTAGACCGGGCAAAACAGTGCAGATGTCCGAGAATGAGATTCGAGCTCTCTGTCACAAGAGTAGGGAAATTTTCCTTTCCCAGCCGATTTTGCTCGAGTTAGAGGCACCACTCAAAATTTGCGGTTTGTTTCACTTCTGATTACTTATTTTACACAACCCTTTTCTCAAAATTATCTTGTAGTTTCTGTTTTACTATCATTCGGTCATCTGTTTTTGTGACAATAACAGTTGTTCTGCTCATTTAATGTTATTCTTTTTTAATGCCGTCATTTGGTTCACTGATAACGTTCTTGTTCACTTGATAATAGTGAACCTTGTAAACTGCATTTAATTAAATATTTTCACCACTCACAATGGGTTTTGCAGCCTCCGTACATTAATATTACGAGACTTAGTTAAAGAATAGATTCTGAAGTGAACGATCTCTTCATTAATTCTCGTTGTCCGCTAAGATTCGAACTGACGCGGTTAGAAGCTTCGGAAATAACTGAAAAAAAACACGAACCATTATTGAGGAAAATCCGGACTGTTAGTAATTGAATAATTTATGTTTACTGGTCCACTGTGCTTAACAGCAAAATTTTCAGGTGATATTCATGGCCAGTACAACGATTTATTACGATTGTTTGAATATGGAGGATTCCCACCGGAAGCCAATTATCTCTTCTTGGGAGACTATGTAGATAGAGGAAAGCAAAGTCTCGAAGTACGTAGATGAGAAATTTTTGATCGTGAGCGTGGAAGAATTTTTGAACATTGTTTAAAATTTTCGTCCATGTTTCAGTATTTTTTCTCACGACGTTTCATTCTTCATTTCGGTTCTTGGAGCAAGTTCAGCTGCCGTTATTTTCAAATTCGTAACATTTGTTTAGATTTTCGGTAACTGACTCAAAACGGTTAGTAAAATGCAGCTTTCATTTGTCATCAAATGAAATGTGTTTACATTTGTTCGCATTTCTGCGCTTACAGTTTTCTGATAGGAATGTATTTTTGCAGACCATATGCCTTCTTTTGGCATACAAAGTGAAATATCCGGAGAATTTCTTTTTGCTACGCGGCAATCACGAATGTGCTAGTATTAATCGTATTTATGGATTCTATGATGAATGTTAGTTTGGATTTTGTTATTTTTTGTTTTATGTAAAGGTATATGGATATTTTT
>JAPYMA010001294.1:0-101612 GCA_035041965.1 Anisakis pegreffii | reverse complement strand
GCCTCAAGACCGAGTGGCTAGGTTAAAGGATCAAATGCTTTGAATTGCCTCGAATATAACCAACTGCAACATGCACAGCTCTCAATTCCAAACATTCAGCCCTGACCCACAACTCCAGCAGCACAAATCAGTCTTATCCAGGTCTACAACCAGCCACCCTCAACCTCAGATCATATCCCATCCTAATCCCAAATAATCTTTACCCTACCATATAATTCAATTTCAGACTGAAGCTCTAAGTCCAACTAGTCCTAGTTTTCACTAGTCCCAATAAAACGTTGCAGTCCCATCGCTTTCAAAAGTCAGCCAGTCCCCTCTCTAAATCTTATCCAGAATTCCATCTCCAACACTAACCCTGTTCTCTCAGTTCCCACATCACAATCTCAGACTCAGTTCCAAATATATATAATGAATCCTCAAGCCCAATATCCAGGCCCAAATACACATAATGAATTCTAAGACCCAATGCCCAGGCCCAAGAATACCCGGGCCTAAGAATACCCAAGCCCAAACACAGGCGATGAATACAAATACAATACAAATACAAATTGGATAAGACGGAAGAGTAAAAAACACGAGATGTGTAGATAAGATATCTCAAAATCAAAGGAGCTGTTGAAATACGCGAATTTTCTGATCACAAAAAGAGCAACCGTTGACGCAAAAATTCCTTTAAAACAGTGCTTCCCTAAACATATGCAAATGAGACTCGTACGGAGCGAACGTGGCATATGAAAATCAAACAAAAATGTGAGTTACACTTTGTTGATCTCTGAAATATCGCCACTTCACGTTCGTCATGAAAACATTGGAACACATCAGACTTCCCCCTCGAATAAACAAAACGGTTTACTACTCATATGAAATGGGAAAGACAACGGTGCAATTTCGTAGGACTTTAAACGTAAACGGCAACGAAAAATTCTCATGTTTGCTGCGACATCAAAATAAAAACAATCATACAGGAATAATCAACAACATGATACGATAGCGACAAGATAACTGTATGACAACAGTATGGTTCAACAATATACCTTAATTATGATGCGATAGCGCGAGGAAGCGCAGGGTTAGAATTTTCAGCTTTACTTTTCATTCATTTCCCTTTTCATCGGAAATCAAATAAATAAAAGAACAGCCCCCCCCCTCTTTTTTTTAATTACTTGTTTTCATTTATTTTTGAACTTAGGGACAAAAAATAAAATTGAGTTGTGGTCAGTGACCACTTTTGACATGCTTAATCTAATATTGATTCGTTCAGTTGTAAATTGTACGATTCTTATTGATAATACATTTATCATTTTTAAAATATTCGCAAACATTATAAACGATCTACGCAAATATAGATGATTTATGAAGATATCACTTACATTCTACCAAATGTTAGCAATATTTCAGCATTTAAACTAAATTCGAAGATTGGATCCAAATAACCTTCCCACCCTCCACTCTTTAGAAGAACTCATTCTTTATCATATCTCTCCTTAATCTATGAGTCATCGACCTATCGAACAATATGATACTAATATCCATGACAAATCGGAAGAATATTTGAACTTGAAAGATTTAAAGCGCAATGTCGAATTACAGCAGAAAACAGATGAACCGACCAAAATCATGAATAACATATATAAATATCTATTACGCACCACAGCTCAACCGCACAAACTATACATGATAAAAATAAATGAACATATCAATATAATGAGTAAGGCAGTCACTTTGATATGATCTGTGGTGATCAATTGGTAAGGTACTATTGACAGACCACTGACAGATCATAGAATGCACTATGATCAGAACGGGATGATCACAACCGCACATACATATTATTATGCTACATGCGGATTTTGAGATAGTAAGGGGATTGTTCAAGAGTTCTGTGATATTTTTAGTGGGATGTTTTTTAGCGAAAAGTTTACCAAAGCTATCTCAACTAGCGCAATGGTGTTCATTGATATGCATTTGATCACTATAGATCAATAGAGACTGTACATAACTACAGAAATTTGAGTTTGATGTATTCAAGCTCACCGTCTTCTCAGCTTTGCCCGGAAACATATCATCATTTATACATTGTTCGATCGAGCAGAATCTCTTCTTTCTAATAATGAAATGCCGGCTTAAAATTTCCACTTTGCGAGGAGATATATTAATTTTTGTGATCCTAAATAATAGAAATTTGAGTTTGATGGTGTATTCAAGCTCACCGTCTTCTCAGCTTTGCCCGGAAACATATCATTATTTATACATTGTTCGATCGAGCAGAATCCACAGAGTATATGGTATATTCATATCAGATCAAGAGGAGTTAACAAGATTGATTAACAATAAAGCCAATTAAAACCAGACTGATGCGAAAAAATTCATACGTTACTGGGCAAACTTGAGAAGACGGTAGCCTTGAATGTGGCACCCGAGATATTATTAATAAAATGCCTATACCTCCTCAACAAGGCAAAATTGTTGAGGGATATTTTTAATATTCTGAATCTAGAGGTTCTGCTGGATCGAACGATGAAAAGAAATTCGCATGTTTCCGGGCAAACCTGAGAAGACGGTTATCTCGAGGATCGCAATCCGCCTATTGCTAATGTGAACGTATTGATTCGTCGATATGTTGATTCCATTCCTGAATGCAACCTAACAAGTGTTCACCTCGTGGAAATCTACTTTGCTATTATATTCGGTGATCCGAAAATTCATGGATATTTCTCGAAATGGATCAAAAGTCATCCAGTAACAATGCAACACATGAACGAGAAGCGTGCTGAGAAAACTGCTGATAAAATAAAACTCATGCTGAATAGAATCTGTGAAAATGTCATTTTGATTATTGTATCGATTGTTGTATCAATATTTTCAATCCTAAGCATTGTCATTTATGTTAAATGAGATAGCTGCAGCTCGCAGCGTGGTGAAGTGAATGAATGTTCGTGTAGAAACGCCTCGAATCAATGTCCCTCAAGTCGAGCTCCTGGAATTTAAGTCACGCTCGACAACCCATCACCACACAATATTCACAAGTCAGAAATAATTGTTTTTGCGTTTCGTCTCGTCCTGGCAACATACGAAGCCAATCAAGACATTTCTACGCATTCGGTATCATGTATTGTTTCTGTTAGTTACAGTTTGTGGTTGCAACCGTTTGTTTAAAATCGTTACTGGAATGTTATTCGTGGACGTGGATAGTGATTGCATCATCGATTGGATCAATCATTTTCTGGTTCATTTTCTTGATGATCTATTCAGCGGTTTGTTTCCTTTCAGTATTTAGATTTGGGCTTATGTTTGGAATGACTTAACTTTTGATAGTGTTTTGGTGCGAAGAATCTTTTTTTCAGCACTTTTAAGTTCCTTTTTTAACTCTTCCAGTTAGTCATTTCGTGTTTATCAAGATTTCAGTGCTGATTTTATCAACTGCCTACAACGTGTCCTTTAGCCGTTTGTGCGAGTTCTTTATACGAAATGCAGTTGCATGCCTTTTCAGTCTTTCTAGTTTCACATTTAGTAATGATGGCAGAAGTAAATGAATTCATTGCGAACATTTTTTGGATTGTTGCACTTCATTTCAGTAAATTGATTCTGTTTATCTCTCTTATTTTCCGTTCCATTCTGATTGAATAAATTACCGTTAAGTTTTAATACGCATTTATGACTGTCTTGCAGCTGTGGCCTTATATACCATTAGGAGAGGAAATGTGTGGGATGGCGTATATGATGATGTCATCTCCCAGTTTTTGGCTTGCCTTCATATTAATCCCATTTACTGCACTTCTGAGTGATCTTATCTCTGGAATGTATGTTCTATCACAATCATACTTCATTAATTTAGTAATCCGTACGTAAACCTACCCATTCGTTTGGTGCATTTAAGTCGGCTATTTATATTCAACTTTTGAATGCACCAAAATTTCTTTATCTTGGCGTTGTATTTCAAAAGATTTGGGTTCTGTTTTTGCTCATACTGACGAGATTCGTGAAATCGGTTATCATTGACGTTTTTGAAGTTTAAGATGGCTGCGTGGACTTATGACAGAATGTTTTGTTTTCAGAATGCTTAGAACTACTTTTCCATCAGATCGTTTATTGGCTTCCATCAATAAAAGTTCAAATGTTGCAGTTGATGAAGACAGGTCCATACAATTACATTATTTTTTGTTTTTAGCTTTGGCACTTAATTGGTATTAATAATGGTACTGATAGCAGTTCAGTGATCGCAATTACCACTGTTATGCTTTTCATTATTACCATAGTTAAGTCTCATTTTTTGAGCATTCTTGAGCTTGACCAATTTATTGTCTTTACAAATCCATTTCAAATTCTATCCTGTTATCCTGCTTTCAGCTTGCATTAATTCTCTCGTTTCACGCACATCATCTCTCTGAATGCTCTGATTTTTTGCACACATTCCAACTTGAACCAGTGTTTTTTGTGTGCGTGAATGCTGACACTGCTAATTTGTGGTAGAACGGATTTATGAAATTTTCTAAATCACAGTTTAATGTTCATTTGAATTATGCACTTGAGTAGATCTGAACGGAACGAATACAGTTCCTAATGCGATGCAACTTTTATAATCGCTTGCTGCTTTTTTAAGAACATCGAGCTTCATTGGATTATCAAGCTCTGTCCTCCAACCAGTTTATCTCTTGATATGCTTAACCATTGGTTGATACATTCATTCAGTGGAACTGAGATGAGACAGTTATTCTACAGAAATGAATAAGTGAAGTGTGAATTGGATGTGAGATAAGGATTTGATGAAGATCATCAGTTGAATGGCGGTACATTACATGAAACAGTTATTTATGGCAGCACCAGTTATCTGAATGAGTTGGGCGATCACCAACATCTGATCATCCTTCTTCATCTTATTGCAAAGATTAGTCCAACATGCAAGTTTTAAGCATCGAATCAACACCGTCTGATGCTGATTCCGTGTCATTTTTCATTGCATCGTGGTTCGTCGACTAACTGGTTTTAAATAAACGACTAATTCAATTGTGGACTCTACAACAATTGGGTGTCAACATTACTACTCCTTGTGCCTTGTTGCCCTGTCAAGTTATCGCTCAAGTATCTCACATGAAATTAACCAAGCTCAAAATTTATGAACACTTTTCTGTTGACGATGATTTCATGTACCTTTATGCATATTCACCGCATTTTTGGAACACTCCCGTCTTCAATACAACCATGTTGTTTCTGTATCACGTTCTCTTCACACTATTCATGACTGTTCCTCTTATTGCACTCCTTCACTACCGTCACCACAGACTTAATCTGGCAGCATCTTTTCATTTGGTGAATCCTTCAATTCATGATGAGCTAAACAATAGCCAATAGTCATCATTTTCAAAGCCCTAAGGCCTATATATTTAAATATTGAATTGAATTCATGCTCAAAATGCGTCGTTATAGGTCCACAGAAATACAGTCCACAGAAACTGCGAATCTACTGGAGAATGCTGCACCTTTAGCAGAGGAAGACCGACATGAACCGTCCTCAAGTGAAGAAGACGAGCCGCTATCCGAAAGTTTCTTATTTCCATTTTTTCCTTTTTCACCATTTTCAGGCGTTAATAACTCAAAGCCATTCTTCGCTCTCCCTCTTTATTAAAATCCTCAAACTATTGATTTATTCATTATATTCCTATTATGAATTATTGCAAACCCCATTTACATTGTATGTTTTTGAAAATCTAAATCACCCTAAACTTGAATTTTCTTTTCAGCAGGATACGCCTTTTCTCAGGAGGAGGGTGGAGAGGTGTCACAAGGTGATATGGTAAGAGCATACGATTCAACCCGCAGAAAACCAACTGGTGATTAATATTATTCTTGTTTAATGTCCCGAAATGTATTAGTGAGAATATTCCCGAGATTTTATAATTGTAGTCGTCCTTTGTTTTTCCAGTTCTATGATTTCAATTGAATATTGTGTTATATTCAGCGGTCCCACAAAAAATCTGTGGATCAGCCTATAAAAAGAAGAAAAATGACCAAAACTCCCAACCCAAAAACACCGGTGCTGTACAATATATATCGGTTTACGTTTTGGAACTACAATTCACATAGGTTCGTCTACAGGTTTGTCGGCGAGTGCTCAAAATATATCGTAAAAAAGCCCGATGAAACATTAACCAAGAGGATCGAACGTGGCAGAACACTGAATGTAATTCCAATTTTTGTTATTCTTAATCCAATAATTGATCATTGGAAAGATCGAATTTATTTAGATAACTTCCTTCAGTTCTTCATTTCAGCTAGACTTGATTCGAGATTATATTGCTAAAAATTTTGAAAAAGAAACTCGGCTTCATTCCAATTATATTGGATGGGTTCAACAGTAGGTTATGATTCCTTTTGGTTTGAGTGTTAAATGCGATATTTTTGCTATGGTGTTCGGAGAATCAATTCCTTGCATCTTATTTCATTCCTATCTCCATTGTTTTTTTACGTGTACTGTTTCGATACTATTGAATTACAGAATCTTATTCCTATTTTTATTTGTTAGGAACTCACCTATGTCATCACCGGTAAGTCACCTTTTTCATGCTGAAGGTGCACTGAGTTTCCTTTCATTGCTCTTTGAAATAAACAAACCCTTGCTGGATAGCTCGTGTATGGTTCGCCAAACTCTAGGATGGAAGATTTTTAGAATGAACGGAAATTGCTGTCGACTATTTGAAGAATATTGAGCACTTGATTTAATTGTAAGGTCTTTCGAATAGCAATGGGGAGCGGTATGAGGATAGCGCTTCACATCAAGATCACAATCTATGTCCACGTTAGAAAATGATTCAGATGATATCCACATGTAAAGGCAGATCACAATCGAAATACGGGTTGTATCTTAAAACAAAATTGGGGAAGTGCCACTGAGATGGAATGATTATATTTCGAAAATTAACATCTCGTTAAATCAGTGGACTTATCAAACACGGGGCATTCGATTTGATGGCAAATTTTTGTAATCAAATTACAGTTATATTGTGCAGTTATTACTGCAATTTTTGTAGATATTGTGGGAAATTATTCCATCGTTATTGTATGTACTTATCTTAAAGGCATTGTCAGCGTCTTTGTTTCAATTCAACAATAATATAAATGCTAATAAATAAATTCGTTCCTATGTGAAAACATTAAGTGTAGTGAACAGGTAACTTTGTATTGGATGTTTAGTGGTATGGTGATGTGATGACCGTTCACTACATAGAATTTGTTCATCTAATAAAAAAGGAAAGAATCAGTAATCTGTTAATGAAAGAAATCGAAATGAACTTAGTGACAGCAACGTTAAATGATTCGCGAGGAGGACAATAACTGGGGATGGAGTCAACAATTGTGATAAAATTAACGGTAGTCACATGAGGTAAGAATTGCGACGGAATATTAATCCGTTATAACGGCTTGGGAGATGAAGGTTGGTGAGAATGTCGAGAACACTCGAGTTTGGTCGGAAATGTTGATGATTTTCGGAGTGATTTAAACTGAGAATGAATGAATATATTTTTAATAAAGGACATTTAGGGTTGAAATACTGAATTGTTGAGGTGTGACTTATTGAAGAAAATGATACACAAAACGATGAATTCAGGATTTTAAAAGGAAAATGCAGGTGATGAATCATAAAAGTAAGAGAAACGAAGTCTTGCGCGCAGATTCGAATGTGTTTGTAGATGAAGAGATGATGCATACACTATGAATGCATTTGTACAAATGATACCATCAGCTTTGTTGATTAACGATATCCGCACGAGTTAATATTAAGGATAAGAGACAACGCAAACTAATGTTTCGAGTTCGTGATAAAGAGGCTGTAACTTAGTGTGGTGCGGGGACGGAGAAAAAGTCGGGGACAGGGAAAATTAGTGACTTTCGGGGACGGAGATTTTCGGGGACAGAGAATTCCTCGAAAATGGCCGCGGGCTAAAAACAGTCGGGGATGTGGGAATTTAGTGTTTTAATTAGTGTTTTCTACGTTCACTTTAAACATAACGGCCACAGAATGTCTCACCGGATCAATTGCATCTTTACAATGAAATTCACAAAAAGCATGACAAAATGAAGCAAAAAATTAAGCATCGTTAAACTGAATATTTACTATAAAACTGATATCAATCATTACAAATCGACCCAAAAAATTGTGACCAATAACGTAACAATTAGGAAACTAGTAGATTGATGGGAATACTTTTTTTATCGTGTTTCCCGATTGATACTGCAGTCGGCACGGCACTCATGTTTATTTATGAAAGTTGTTCCGATACGTTACGAATTTATCGCATTTTTTAAACTAATGGTCTCGGGTGCTCCATTACCCCCTTCGATGGTCTGGCAGGTCGTTATTACCCCTCTCACCCTCCTACTAAAATGTTCTACCGTCGAAACCAACTTCCCTAACCCCACTACCCCTGACACCCTCAAATTACCCAAACCTAGGTAATTACCCTCCCCTCCCCTCCCCCCTCTATGGGCACCTCTGGTTTATACTATCTAGAAGTAATTCAGTCAACAAGCCAAAATGGAATTTGATAGTTAAAACTACGAAAATATCCTACTTTATTTAAACAAAAACAGTGGGAAATCTACCACCAATCAAAACGATATCAATTATGCATTGAAAAATGAAGCTTATCGCATCCAGAAATGAAACTGCGAAACACCGGATGTAGTGGGACTGAATTTTGTATCAGCATGCATCGCAATGGAGTGTACAGAGCAATGGGATGCAGTTGGGTGGGCACGGGATGCAATATGACGAATGATAAAAGAAAAAGGTATGCGTGCGTGTTGTGTTCATCACGGTCCGTTACTGTGCTACTTAATGAAACTTGAAACGCAAAAAAAAGATATTGTTTATTAACGCATTGAGCCATCAGAATAAAATCTTTACTCCCATTTATTCTTGTTCTTATGTGAATCACAAACAGCTTTCTATGATGCGGATAAAAACAGGAATTTTATAGCAATAGATAAATTAGCACAAACTTCCAACAAAGAATGGCATTTTGGCGAACTAAAACAAATTCCCAACAATTTTACATTTTCTTCATAAAAGATAGTGGTTGACATGATTTAATAAATTTTTTCGACTCTTTGGAATTTTCAGCTGAATTTATCGACAGACAACTCAAGCGTAAGCCGATGGCTCTGGTAGGGAATCGAAAAAAATCCATCACTTCTGAATAAATAAATGTTAACGTTTGAAAACATTTAAAATGATGATAACTTGAAATCTTTAATCAATAATAAATTAAATTATCTCGATATGCGAATCACAGATGAATCGTTGAATCTCAACAATAACAAAGGAACAAATTTTAAAAAAGATTTCTTTTAACAGGATTGGCGAAAACAATTCAACTTCAAATTGAGAGAGTGACGTAAATGGCGAAATTTCAGCGAGTAATTCAATCGCAGATATGTTATTTCAATCATGACAAGATAATTTCGGAGGTGCAGATTTGATCTAAAGAGATTAGCAGTGAGATTGAACGATGACAGGTTTGAGAAAGTGATCAGAATAAAGCAGCTCCAACACGGTCCCTTGGTATGAGCCTTAATTCAGAGCCATGTTTTAAGAAAACATTACCAGCTGTTTGCGCTGGATTAACACCTACACCATCGTTCGTTATTATGGCACTCGTTGCAGTTGGTACTTTGAACTCTTCCGCAGCAAACTTCAGGACAGCTGTGAATGGCGTACCTTCTGGGACGCTTAAACTGCAATCATTTTGGGATTAGTCTGCACCATTTTCAATTTTAAACGCTGAATTCCATATTAGGAATCATTATACAATATGAATGAAACCATTCATCTATAAAAACTCTCAAAACAAAAAGCATTCGGGAACGAATTTTGGGCATCAATTCCAATTTTTCTTTCACTTAACTATGTTGCTGACCGTTTCTGCAGAATAATCCCGTGTGTGCCATTAACAAAATCTCAAATACTGTTCCGTAATAAACTCACACTTTGAATGGCAATTTTGGATCGCTGGTTAAAGTTATTTTGAAGGTCACTTTTGCCGATGAAGAACTCGACATCTGTAATTTAATCAGAAATTATTACACTCCATCAAAATCTGATAAAAAATCATCATGAAACAATGAAAACACAATTCACAAGTGATGAGAAGAGAATCAACGGGATAATAATGGTAATCGAAGTGATCTTGAAGAGGCATATATGCAAAACGTACATTAATTATCAGCGTAACTAAGCAAATAAATAAAGCAGGAAATACAGGCGGGTAACTCAAGTCAGAGAAACGCTGGACCAGTGTAAAAAATTCCTTGTGAAGGTGCACTTGCACCATGATGAAATTTCATAGTTAAAAATGGTTTACAGAAGTGCTTTGAGTACTGTACAGTCGTCTAACCGATTTGTAAGCCCGTCACGAGCTGTGCTGGCTCTACGGTTCTCTGCTATGTTTTTGCTGATCAATTATGTTAATGTGTACAAATATGTTAATAACACTGTTATATTTAAAACCCTCTTCGAAACCAACCACTTTTCCAGTGCGAATTTTCAATTTGGTGCATACAAATTAAATTCATAAAGGTTTTCTTTGCTCTGAGTGTCTGATTCGTAAGCACATACTTGCATTCCTACTTTAGCCAGTTTCGGCTTAGCAAATCTTGGCCCGTTTCCGTCCGGCAGATCCTGATCCGTCCCGGCATTTGCTCATCCCCATCGCATCTTACCGAATTATATTGAATACCTCACTTGGGAAAGGATGTTAATCATAAGCAATTCGATAAAAAATGGACGCAAACGAAACAACACGACAACTTCAAAGAAAGAAAAACATCAATACATCGTAACAATTATGAACGATGGAATAACGCGTAGCACAAATCCATCCAGTCAACCAGTACGAGACACTGTAACAATTTCACTTCCACGCGTTGTTTTGCAGTTATGTTAGCATTGGCATCTTTCGCAAAAAGTTAGACAGTCAGAGGAGGTTCATCTGAAAGGTTTGTAGAACTCTTTTCAGGTATGATCGCCGTAAATCAGCGTTTCTTTACCAGGGGTGTTCGCACACCGTAGGGTTTCGAGATAGTATTCCAGGAGATGCAAGATAACATTTTATGTTTCACATATTGAAGTAGGCCAGAGCGGATTTCAACGCATACGTACCTATAATGCAATGGAGGATGGGCTTTAAGGAATATATTTTTGGAAAGGCTAGAACGTACTCTATGGTACAGACTTATCTACACTACAGACACTCGCTGCAGTGGATATTGTGAGGACATTATAGCTATCACTGTAGGGACATTTTAGCCATTACTTTAAGGGGTGCGAGAACATCTTAAAATTTTTTAGAGGGTACGGGCAAGAACAAAGGTTGAGAAGCACTGCTCTATATAATCTATCCTCATCAAAAATCGTGATTGTGTGTGATATAAAACACGGACTATGTGAGATATTTCGAGAATGTTTATCACTATTTTATGGTACTGGTGTCGTTTGAGGGGCAAAACAGCGAGCGTGCAGCAGTACAACAGCACTATGGCCGACACAGCCTTGGCTCAAGCGTAGCCTCAGCCTCACGCTCGGACTAAGGCTGAGGCTACCTTTAGGCTTAGGCTTAGGCTAAGCCTCAACCTAATACGTATTACTGAGGCTTAGGCTGAGGCTAAGCCTCGGTAATACGCGTTTTATACCAATATGGTGAGCAAGCGTAGCCTCAGCCTCACGCTCAGACTAAGGTTGAGGCTATGCTCATAGTCAGACAGAGGCTAAGCCTCAGCCTAATGTGTATTACTGAGGCTCAAGCTGAGGCTGGGGCTACGCTTAGGCTTACGCTGAGGCTACGCTTAGGTTGAGGCAGGGACTAGGCTTAGGCTTAAGCTGAGGCCACGCTCAGGCTCAGGCTAAGCCTCAGTAATACGCCTTTTATATTAAACACACAAAATGGTGATCGTGCGTTTGCACTGCTCAAAAAGCGAACCTAGACGAAGTTTGTGTGACCGACTACTTGTTGGCTAAATGATGTGCTGACAGTTGTCGTTTGGTCAAATGTCATCGAACTTGAAAAAAATGCTGTATGCAACCTTTAGGGGAATGGAGTGAGTGAAGCTCCCTCCTTCACATGGTCTTTATGCCGTGTCATTCATGTTTCAAGGCGCACCACGCAACTTAATTTATTTGAAGTCGGATTTACACTCGTACTAATTTCAGGTTTTGAAAGCCGTAAGATTCAGCAAAATAGGTGTTAATTTCGCGAATGTTGGGATACCTACATGGTCCGATAATAACAAAAGAGGAACAAATACTCCAGCACTGAGTTAGTAATGTCAAAAAGCTATTCGAGTTAAACTATCAAACAACTATGCGTTTCTCTACGAACTATTTTTTTGCACATCGTCATTTTACAGTTCCTCGAAAAGTGATGTGTAGAGATTGATTCATCGGTGTGGTGAACTATTTTTTCTCAGGTGTTCTTTGGGAGTAGTAATATGAGGTAAATAAATCATTAGGTAGGAAACACACAACCGAAGAAGCCCGTAGCTTTGTATCTGATTCTAAACCATTGATATCATGAAATCTGTAGTTTTCTATGCAATGTCCTAGTTTAAATGCGCTATTAACCACTTTATTTGTTGATGTGATATATTTAAATGCGCTAACGAATTGTGATATATTTCACGAGAGTTTATAAACCGTATCAAGCCTTTATTATTCCAACTTAAGTCACCTTTAATACTTCCTAATAAGGATTTTTGATCATTCCTTGTTTGTTTCGTTTAATCTTTGTTTGTTTCATTGATTTTGATTATTCCTCTGATTCGTCATCTTGTTCGAGAGGAGTAATACACTCAATGACTGTGGTTGGAGGTTGTGCTGAGATGATGCGTCAAATTTGATGCTCTTATAATCCATAGATACTTTGTGCTGTGTGTCTGAAAGAGTGCTGGGTAATTTTGCTGTTTAGGTCAAGGAGAAATGAGGTGCCTAGATCTACGTTTAGCCCGGTGATGAGGCTAACGCATGGGCTTCGACTTATATGTGAAGCGTATGAGCATTAGGCCACATCCCATTTCTCCTCGACCTCACAGCAAGATTACCGAGTGCTGTCTTACTGGTAGTGAATCTTGTCTCCTTATCACTCTTTATGGTATTGATAAGGAATTTTTTGAACACACATTTTGTGTCGGTACTAAAGGTTCAAAATTCAGCTAATTGAAGATCGTCAGAAATGAAGTTTATTTATCGAATTTTCATGTATATATTAAATAATTTGTGACTTTTTGCTCTTTCTTCAATCAAGCACCTCCCCTTTACATTTGAACTTGAGATGAGTAGAAAACTGAATGGGACATTTCACAACCGCTCATTGTTGTTCCTATGTCTTAATGCTTGAACCTATAGACTGCGCCATTTTCATATGCTTCAGAGTTGATAGGGCGAAGTTAAGCTCGGGTCTTCCGAGGTCGAGGTGTCCTGAAACCTTGTAAGCGCTCGGGCACAATCATCATCGTGGACATTCGACCCATGCTAGTTTATCTTGCTAAACTCCTGATTTATGCGCTGAAGTGAACACTGATAGTGAGATGCCACAGCTCAATCCTGAAGAAGTACCGCTTTCTCTAATTATGTCTCGCGTCCCCATTCAGTCAACATTCGTAGATGCTTTCCTTTCGTCCATTAACTCCTATTCTTCTTACCTTGTCGCATCGTATTTCTTATCATGTGTTATTTCCGATCTCTCTTTTCACTGAGGGTGAGTTATGACATGACTTTCCGTAGACTTAACTGATAAGAGAACTGATAATATCGTATACTTAATTGATAAGATAAAAACAGCACCTTTTTGTGCTATTTCTTGAATTGTCACTCGCTCAGTTAAACATGAAATAAAACAGACTTTTGAATTGCTTTTTATACAGAAGCTGAATATTTTTTATAGTGAATGAATTATGCTTTCAGAACGTTCTTGAACACCTTACGGTTACGAATAAGAAGATTGTTTATGCGAACGAGTAATCGACAGCCTCCATATGAACGCTTCCAAATGTCTGATCTCAACCAACCTGCACATTCCAGATGTATTCATTTCGGTGGTGAACGAAGTGGGAAGTTTTGCTCAAATGTTATAAGGTAACGACATCTTACTGAAGTAATGCCTATCGCCGGAAAGACGCGTTTCGTAATTTGAGTAATGAAGCAGTGAGTTTGAAAGAGGGGTAAATAAGAATCAATTGTTCGGTAAGGAAATGCTCATTTGAAGCCATGATTTTAATCGTAGAATAGTATAAAAATCGTGCTTTTCGAAAATACTGCAACCCCTATACGTCCATTGTCACTGAATCAAGTGTCGAACAAAATTTATGAAGGCGTATAATTTTCTGAACTAGTATCTTTAGCTGAGTGGAAAAAAAAATTTGCAAGCACTGAAAAAGATATTGGGGTATAGCAAACAAGTACATACTTTTATTGAATTATAAATGCTGATTAATTAAATAAGCTATAAAATGCTGCATGAAAAACAGTAGTTCTCGTTGTTTTATTCGAGGCTCTTAAGAGGACAGATTTGTTGTTATCTTTTATCTACTCATTTTACGAGGGAATGTTTATTACCGATTTGTGGATGATTACTTTTGAACTGTCACATTTTTGGGTTTTCGTTCTTTTTATTCCATGTCATCCTGAACTATGAGCTACGATTGTCGGTTTAGGATGAGCGAAAACTGTTAACACGAATATGACTGCATTAGCATATTCCTGCTGTTTTTCATGAATTGTCCAGAACTCTATAAGAGCAATAGTCGAGATTCGATTTAGTTTTTTTGTTGGTGTTTTTACTTTCGTCTTTATTGTCGTACATTTGCATCACATTAGTTGTTACAGTACTTGTAAATACAATTGGTGGTCATTCTTTCCTCGATTTCTAACCGAACAATTTCGTCGGTACAACAATATCTTCTTTCTCATCATTGTATTACTACAGGTACTTGAAAAATTTTCTTCATTCATCTTATCCAATCAGCTATATTACCATTAGATTCATTCAATTTTTAGCCGTCGATATTGATTTCAAACTGGCTGTTGATCCTTATCTGGCCCTCTTTATCATACCTTCTCATGATCAAAAGGTCTTAGGTACTGATTTCGATGAGTTGACTCAACGTATTTTCAGAACTAGCAATCAGCTATAAACAGTCGATTAATTTCAAAACAAGTTTTGACTTTAATAGACGTCATAGAATGAGCAGCTGAGTCAGTTTTAGTCATCTTTCCGCCTTCGTTATCTCACATCCGTTCGTATTTTACGCAACGGATTTCCTGATGCTCAACATGAATATCAATATTTGTGTTGCAGATGAATGAATAGTTTACTAATGAATTGATCAGTTATTCTCCATTTGAATCAGAACAAAATATCACGATTTTTGCTCAGTGAGAGATGGAAATCGGAAATCAAACGCAGATTTATTCTGCTGAGCGTATCAACATCACCCTCTTGAAAGCATGCTCGGTTGCGAAGAATCAGTGATAGTCTGAATGAAAATGAGAATCGATCAAGTGAATGAACTTGATTGATACTCGCTTTTGTTTCAACAGTAATAATAAGAACAACGCTGGCGATAATAAAAGCAATAATGATATTTTAATGTTTAAATTTCACAAACAGCAAATACCGGATGTGAGTCCAACCGGCCGTTATACAACAGCAGTTCCGTTCTGTTTGATCCTTGCCGTTTCAGCACTGAAAGAATTGTTTGAAGATTGGGTGAGTGATATTTTTCATGCTGTTTCTGTAGGTTTGTTACATCATAAACTTTTTTCGTCAAGGAAATTGCACTGTTTATTCTGATTGATTCGATGTTTTTATATAAAACGGAATGGAGTTTTATGAGTCATCGTGTACTTTTTCCTTCACCCTTATTGATTAGGGAAATTATTCAATCAGCGTTAATTTTTTGGGAGTTAACTTTCGATTTTGCTTCAATTTTTGGTATCGTTTGGTGATTTTAGAAACGACGGCTTTCCGATCAACAAGTAAACAATTTTCAAACTTTTGTTCTGAAGGGTGGCGAGTGGAATAAAATCAAATGGAAAGAGGTACATAACCGAATTGAATATTTCAAAAATTCAAGTATCTCTTAGTATCAAATGGATCAATTCTTTTATTCATAAATCTGCTTGGTCAGACCAACACCGCTGTGTGCATTTAAATTTCTTGATTCTGTTTCATAACACTGATCATTTAAAAGTGAATGAATTGGCTGATTCCAGGTGAACGTCGGTGATATATTACGTGTCCAAAGCGATGAGTTATTCCCAGCTGATATGGTACTGTTGTCGTCAAGTGAACCGAATGGAATGGCTTATATTGAAACATCGAACTTGGACGGTGAAACGAATCTAAAAATCAAACAAGCATTGCGAGGCACATCACACCTGATTGATCCGCATAAGCTATCTGAATTCGAATTTGATATTGAATGTGAGGTGCCGAATCGAAGAGTTAATGAATTTGCGGGAACGATTAATTTTGATAATTCACCCCATCTTCTCGGTATAACTTTTTTTCAATAATTTCTCACTTTTCCATTCATTTACATAATGTCTTTTCATGCACTCTGTGTGCATTATAGTATTCGTAGGAAATGTAGATAATTTAGTGGTTTTTAGTGGTTCATATTTTCGCTTTCGCTAAACTATTCGTATTATTTATAATGTTGTTCGAGGGAAGAAGCATTTCAAAAACAAGATAGTGCTGTTGTGTTTAATTAAGGTATCAGCCAGATTCTTTTGAGAGGGACTCGTTTAAAGAATACGCAATGGATATTCGGTGCTGTCATTTATACTGGACATGATGCAAAAATATTGATGAACTCCAAAGCAGCTCCTTTGAAAAGGTTTCCATTAGTATTTTTGCTTTTGTGAACTTACAATCAAACACATCATGGTTGAAATTTGGTTTTCAAAGTCATATTCACGGAATGTACTGTTAATTTCATTAATAAAGGAATGAGTATAACAGAGTCTTTATCGTTTGTGAATATCGTGTTCTTTCGATTACGGTCACTTTAACTCCTATCAATATCATTATTGACATTAATATAGATATGGTCGTATCCGTCCTTATTATTGCTTATTTGTTGCAATCGCCGTAGTTATTGCAATGTTTTGTTCACATTTAAGGTCGAGTATAGATGTCTTAACTAATCAGTATATGGCATATCTATTCGTAATACTTCTAGCACTTGCGGTCTTCAGTGCTTGCGGTGCATATTATTATGAACATCAACTTTACGGTGTTGCCTATTATCTAGGTGCTACTGGTAAAGCTTTTGTTTATTTTGATTTCACGATGCTCATTCTGTTTTAGTGAATGTAACTGTGTACTCTGAAGTCCTTTTTGAGGACGAGAAAGCAGATCAACGACTCTTTTGTTATCAGTGTAATCGGAATATAAAGAAGTTCTATGAAGTTGAAAATCCAGTAGCCTTTTGAGGATTTGTTTGAGCCTACGTTTGTTCAAGCGACAACGCTTCTCTTGCTTGATGCGTGGTCATATCTTTATGTTTACTCAAATTAAATTTATTGACTGCAAATGATAAATAATTGTTTCTAAAGGATCGAAAGAATCAAATTTCTTGTGGAATGTGGTAACATTTTTTATTTTATACAATAATCTAATTCCGATATCTCTCCAAGTCACTCTCGAGATGGTACGATTCTTCCAAGCGTCGTTCATTAATTTTGTATGTTATTTAACATTAGTTTTTGCTTAGTTTGAAGTTTTACTATCATTGAGATTATTATGTGTATTTTTAAATGTGTATTTACCGTAAATAGTTATGAGTGTAGGCTGCTCATCCGGTGCGGCCCTCCATTTCGTATCCTCATCTTCTCCAATTTTTGTTGTCTCGCCAACCCGGTTGTCCCTGTTCTGTCAACCTTGACTGTCACTGTTCGTTGGGCTTCTGATAAATTTTTTATCGAATTGCGACTTTTGAGGATTTGGAAATGTATGACGAAGCATCGGATACGAGAGCTATTGCGAGAACATCTAACTTAAACGAAGAACTTGGACAAGTATGTTGTTGTTGTCGCCATCTCATCGTTATTTTCATTCGAACAAATCCAATGAGAAATCATCGTTGCAGTGAAAGTAATTAGTTGATGAACGTTGATCAGTGACAAGCAATCTTTTTTTAGGTGAAGTATTTAGTAACCGATAAAACGGGGACATTAACGCGTAATATAATGAAGTTCAAACGTTGTTCAATTGCTGGTATGAACTTTGGCACTGATGAAGGCGATGAATTTAATGACGCTGGTATTCAGGAATGCTTGGATTCTAATTCTGTAAGCTGTCAACTCATCGTTTCATTTACCCTTTCGTTTGAACGATAATTGTTTGAGGGTATTGTGTCAAATTGAATCACACTGCATTCCTGAAGGGGAGTTTTAAGTTGTATAAATAATCTTAAGTTTGATTGTGCTTTGGAATAGTCGATAGCGTCTCTAATGTTTCATAATTTTTGTGATGATTTTGCTGCAGGTGGCAATATTAATAAATTGTACATTTTCTGATATGAAAGTATGGTGTCAATTGATATTATTGTTGTTGATTATCGTTGTATTACTACCAAGTATCATTTCACAACAATACTGTTAGTCACTGTTTTCATCATTGTTATTGTTAATAGGAGCAATGCAAGTGGATAGTCGAATTTCTACGAGTAATGTCAGTTTGTCATACGGTGGTGCCAGAAAAGGGTGATACTAATGATTTGTCAAGCACCAAATATCAAGCATCGTCACCTGATGAAGGCGCTTTAGTTAGAGCTGCGCTCGCGTTGAATTTCGTTTTTCATACAAGATATCCAGACAGAGTTATTGTTAAAGAGGTATCGCTCGCATCGTTCATTCTTTTGCTTTCAGCAGCATTATTGCAACTTTGATTCATTCACCCGGCATCTATCTTCTTGAATTTATTTAGCTGATTCGAAACTGTACGATTATTTCGATGTAGATGCCAGATCAGTATATAGTGGTTCTATTTACAGTTTTTAATTGCGTTGACCGTTCTTTAAATTTTAATTTTGTTGAGAATTTCAAACCTGCATTTTTTCTCTTAAAGTTTGACGATGATAAAGCATATGAACTGTTGAAAGTTTTGGAATTTACAAGTGACCGTAAACGAATGAGTGTTGTGGTGAGGTGTCCTGATAACAAAATCCGACTGTACATCAAAGGAGCCGTACGTTCTCCTTCATTTATTAACCCTAGCATTCTCCTCTTAACATATCACTTGTTTTGATTCTTTTTCTGAATCACTGATTATCTGGAATAAATTATGTTGTATTCTGTAGACGAGGTGACGCATGTCATTTCAAAATTATTTACCCTCTCTTGTCGTATAACTTCTTTGGAATACGATAGGATGTTTTTTTTTTGATTTCAGGATACAATGATATTCAATCGTCTTGAAAAAGGATGTAGATTTAAAGAGGAAACGGAAAAACATCTGCGTGAATATGCAACAAAGGTTTGAATTCTCCGTAGATATTTCGCTAATGTCTTTAAATATCATTCATTTCGTTCGCTATGATATATATTCACCGAACAAATTTGAAAATGAAGAATTGAAGAGTAATATTTCTCTAGGGTTATCGAACATTGTGTTTTGCGATGAAAGTCATTGATGAAGATGAATATCGCAAGTGGAATGATGAATTCGAAGCGGCGCTTAAGTCGATTGATAATCTCCAAAAAAAACTGGATGATTGTGCTGAAAAGATTGAGCGTGATTTGATCCTCATCGGCGCTTCTGCAATTGAAGATAAACTGCAGGAGGTCTCTTTTGTATATTGATAACTTTTGATGTCAAAATTTCAAGTGTTTTTCATTGACTGGTAACTCACCTTGTGTAAGTCATTTCAATTTTCATTTTTATTGTGACTCCTCTGATCGTGGTGATAGATGGAGGTGGCGTTCAACCGGCGTTCGGTAGGAGAAGTGCGACAAATTCTGGTCAGAATTTCGACAGAGTAATCTCGAAGTTCCGTTAGGGGAATTCCGAATGTCGAAAAGTTCAATTCGGTCGGATTCCGACCGAACTGAAACGACATTCGGATGCTATCACTAGTGCATAGACTGGATTTTGGACCGTAAAGATATTGAGACAGTATCCATGCGCACTTTTATGCTAATGTCGCAAAAAATGAACATTTCCCACATGTTCTATATGATCCGAGAAAATGGAATTGTAAGCAGATGATTATCCGTTCATCTCAAAGAGACCTTTCCAGTTGGTTGTTTCCAATGTCGTTGTCAAATGTTCGCTAATCTGTATAAGAAAGCACGTACGCTCATTATCATTAAAATCATTTCAAAGGAGAATGTCAATCAGTGAACAGTTTATGATTGAATGTGATGTACGCTAACTGTGAGTGAAGAGGATTTGAAGGGTGTGCCAGAAACGATCAAATCACTGAAGGCAGCTGGCATTCATGTGTGGATGTTGACGGGCGACAAACGAGAAACGGCTGTCAATATAGCAATTGCAGCCGCTTTGTGCACCTCTGAAACCCCAACAAAGTCCATATCAAGGGAAAATATGGCAACTATAATCGCGACTTCTCCAAAGGATGATGAAAACATGGTTTTACTTATTGATGGAAGTGTTAGTCGTTTCAGTCAGTTGATGATTGTTATTTGTGCATGTATCCGCTGATTTGATATGATGTTTCGTTATACATTTGAATTGTATGACATTCTTCTAAAAGCTGGGAGGTTACCACAGCTGATATGCTCTCGCGATCCTTCTTGAGGGACGTGATCAATTTTCAAAAAAATATTGAATTTTTCCAAGGATATTTCCCAACATAAGGACAAAATGCAACTATTTAACATGATACACCTCAATTTAAGGTCGTAAGTGATGTGTTCAGTGGTGAACGTCCCGATGAACTATGTGAATTGTTATGTCTTTATGAAGCTGTAATATGTTATCGATTGACACCTATACAAAAAGCGGAAATAGTCGAGTTTATAAAACGGCATGAAAATCACGTATTAGCGATCGGTGATGGTGCTAATGATGTGGCGATGATACAGGTCGGTAATTTTTCGTTCTTGCTATTCATTTGAACTTCCTAATGAAGTTCTTTAATTAGTTTCATAGTTGAAATAGGATTGAAACGGTGTGCTGCACCGTTTCAATCCTATTTCAACTGGGCTCGTGAAATGGTATATGTTTTCACAATAAGCTCTAGGTACGGTTTGGAAATGAACTTTGAACTGTATCCTTTATTTTCAATAGAAACTTCATCTGAATTTTTAAATTCGATGTGCGTTTTCAGGCTGCGAACGTTGGTGTTGGTTTATTAGGTGAAGAAGGTCTTCAAGCAGCATCAGCGAGTGATTACGCGATTGCACAGTTCCGTTTTTTGCAGCGATTGTTACTTGTTCACGGAACATGGAACCTAGATCGTAGTGTCAAGGTGATTCCTCAGTTGCTCTCATGGTCTTGTAACATTTGGTTTTAGTGCTGGCTTTTTCCATATTGTTTCTTTCAGAAAAGAATGAAAATAATGGTGTGATTTGTTAGAATTTATAATGTGGTAGTCCAGTTTTGTAGGTATTGCATCGTCGTTAGTGTTTGCAAAATATCGACCATTTTCTCAATATCGAGATCGGTATTCATACCGATATCATTTTTCGATACCGATATGATAACGGTATTAAAAGCAACTTCTGAAATATAGAAATTTGGCTTGTTTGACAAATTCTTTTTGAGTCAGTATGTTCATAATTATTTAGAACACAATCTATTTAACAAACCACTCACCAAAGCTCAAGAAATTCAACAAAAAACAAAATGGGTATGATTCATGCTCTAGTCATGATGGATATACTACCAAATTTACTTAAAATGACTTGTGGTATGAATACCGGAAATACCGTGTATATCGACACCACGAATACGGAGATCGCTATCGCTTTTCTAATACCGGTATTCGGTATTGCTGAGATCTCGTGCAAACACTATTCATCGTTATTTGCTTACAGTTTATATTGACCAACTGACATTGAGCTCGTAGTAATTGAATTTGAGGAACATTTTCAACTGCAAATTACGCAGTCAAACGTCTAGCTCAATGCGAAAATGCCCTAATACAGTCAGTTTCTTTCAAATTTCAGGTCATTTTATATTGCTTTTATAAAAATATCTGTTTATATCTGATCGAACTTTGGTTCGCATTCAACTCAGCTTTCTCTGGTCAAACTTTATTCGAACGTTGGACCATAGCGTTATTCAATGTCGCTTTCACTGCATTCCCACCGATTACGTTCGGTTTGTTTGATAGGGCCATTTCTGCCAAAACGATGCTCAGTGATCCGTCGCTTTATGAAAAGTTTCAGTCAACGGTCTTCCCGATGCGGGTTATTGCTTATTCAATTCTTCATTTCGTTTTCAATGATATATTGCGATGTTTACATCACTTGTTAGCATCACTGTTATTATTTATTTTATTTATTGTTTTAATCGTCATCACTGCTATTTTTATTGCCGCAGTTATTTTTGCCAGTGATGAACAAACACTCCAGTTTATTCATAATGCATAAAGATAATGAATGTACGGAGTTGTTCAGTTATTTTAAGAAGATGAAATGATAATTTGTAGAAGTTTGTTCTATGGATTGGAATGGCAGTGTGGCATTCATTGTTGTTATATCTGCTTTCCTATGGTTTCCTTCAGAATGAAATTTTTGAAACTGCAAGCGGCTCAGATGCTTGGTTATTGCTTGGTAATTCATGTTATTCGGTTAGTGGTTAATTATTTCTGAATCAGAGTAGTCGAATTTTTGTATCTCTGTTCTTCTGAATTGAAATATGGCAATTTCTTGGCGTGGAAATACTCGTTTATATCTTGTAGAACTTTGGTATATGTCCGTCCACTCATTCACTATCTCGAACTGTATTCTTTTTCAAATAAGTTAAATTGGTGGTCGCGATAATATGTCGTTGCTATTGTTCTTTCATTACACTCATTGTTATTACTACTGACGTTTTTGTTTATTAGTGATGGCAACTAGCCGATCTTCGGTCAGTAAAGTCCGGTCAAAGTCGGTCGCTTTCATTACGAAATTCGGATTCCGACTAATGATTTCTAGATCAGGTCGGGATAATGAATTCCAGAATCTCCGATAATGAACTTGGACAAGTTCCGACCAAAAATTTTCGAAATTCCGTCAGAATAACGAATTTCGCACGAATGTAATTCGGTTTCTGTCACAGTTCTGTTTTTCACAGTTTGTGGTTGCAACGGTTTGTTTAAAAGCGTTATTGGAATGTTATTCGTGGACACCGATAGTGATTGCGTCATCTATTGGATCGATCATTCTATGGTTCATTTTTTTACCGATCTATTCAGCGGTTTGTTCCTTTTTTCTTTTTATGATTAGGCTCAATTTCAAAGTGACATAACCTTTAATAGTTCTCGTGGTGAGAAGAATCTTTTTTAACACTTTTAACTTCACTCTCTAAGTCTCGAGCAGTTTAACAATTAGAACACGGAAAAGTAACAGGAGACGATAGTATAGTACCTGGTATGATTGAAGCGTTGTCCTCGTCTGCTTTGAAGAAATCGCAAAAGATGCTGCGAAACATCTGGGAGTCTGAAGAAATATCAACAAGCTGGAAAAGTGCAATAATCATTTCTATACACAAAGTGCAAAGTGCTATAAAAATGTTGGCATAAGTAATTAGGGAGGAACATGCCTCCTTTGAACACTATAAAGTGCTGGAAACAGTTATTACCGATGAGGGGCGATTGCACTCAATCCGAGATGAACGTATAAGAGAGGAACTGGCTGGGTTACAATTTGGCCATGCAGCACTTGACCAAATCTTCAGTTTGAGGGGTACAATCGAAATCCGAAATCGGTACAGCCAGCCTACTCACATCACCGCCATAGATTTGCGTGCGCTTTCGGTTCCTCGTATCGCAGTCGTGTATTTCAACTACTCCGAGCCAGTGGCGTCCAAAAAACTCGTTTTATAAATAAGCAGTATTGACGTATCAACCACAGCAGTGGGAAAATCACTGACTGGCATATCGCAATGTTACGTAGGCTTGCGGAAGGGTTCGGTATTGGGTCCAATCCTGTTCAATTTTGTATTTGACTAGGTTTTAAAGCATGCAATTTTGGACTATGAGAACGGTATCCACCTCTACCCTTTCAATAAACATGTGACTGATCAGGGACTGATCGGATTATGCTGATGATATTTCACTCTTGGATGACAATCCAATTGAACTGCACAGAGCAGTTTCAACTGTGAGTGAGTATGGCGCTAGTTACTGATCAGTAATAAAATCATCTAAAAACGCAACATTATCAAGGAAATGCAGAAACCTGTGCTGGCTAACAATGAAGAATTGAAGAGTACCGAAACTTTCTCCTATCTCGGCTCAGTCATAACAGCTAATGTTGATTGCACTCCTGACGGAGAATCGTGTAGGTGCATGACTCTGCGGAAAAGCTTATGGTCAGTCACAATCAAGAATGAAATCAAATTGAAATTTTGTCGAACAGCCATAGTTCCGATTATGGCATATGCGAATTCTGCTTGGACCATCACAAAGGCATTGAATAACAAGTTGGATATTGCTGACAGAAAATTTCGAGGCGAAATTCTAGGATATACTCGGAAAGATAAGAAAAGAAACGATGGAGCAGTCAATGAAGTGTTGAAGAAGCAATATCAATCACATATCAGAGAATTTTAAAAAGTACAAGAAAACAGACTGATGCTCGTTGGGCATATTTTGAGGCGTGATGACAATAAAATAGCGAAACTGCACGCCTTGAATCGTCTCCGAACTTGAAACAGGCAAGAGGAAGAAAGCGATTGATGTAGAGAGAATAAATTAAAACTGATCTTAAACTCGCCTGATTTGATGAGGTAATCAAAGCGATGACGTCAGTCTATGGTCGTAGCATTAAGATTACATGGGAAAGTGCAAAGTGGATACAGTCCATGAGAATGATATCAGTGAATTGATTCAGTTTATCTCCTTAATTTCCACTGAATAAATTACCGTTTCCGTTTTGATGCATATTTATGACTTTACTTTATTGCAGATGTGGCCTTATATACCATTAGGAGAGGAAATGTGTGGTATGGCGTATATGATGATGTCATCTCCCAGTTTTTGGCTTGCCTTTGTATTAATCCCATTTACCGCACTTCTGACCGATCTCGCCATTAAAATGTACGTTCTATCATAATCTTACTTCATTAATTTACTAATCCGTGCGTAAACCGATTCGTTTAATGTTTATCTTCAATTTCTAAATGTATCAAAATGTTTTCTCTATTTTGGACGAAGTGTTCCGAAAGATTTGGGTTTTGATTATGCTCATATTAACGAGATTTGTGAAGTAGTTGATCGTTTATGTTTTTGAAAGGTAGAATGTTTGCTTATAATCGTAATAAAATGTTCTGTTTTTAGAGTGCTTAGAAGCATTTTTCCGTCGGCGCGTTTGTTGGCTCGCATCGGTAAAGCTTCGAATGTCGAAGCTACGATTGCAAGGTCCATAATGTTAAATTATTTTTCATTTTTAGTTTTGACACTTAATTGGTAATAATCACAATACTGACAGTAGTGCTGATTAGCTATAATATCAGCAATACTAATGGCAATAATAGTACTGGTCATAATTAACACTGTTGTGGTTTTCATTATTATCACAGTTCCATCTCATTTTTTCAGTATTCTTGACCTGTTTGCGGTCTCCACGACCTCATATTAAATTCTATCCTTTTAACCTGCTTTCACGTCTCATTATGTTCCTTGTTTCACGGCATACGTTCTAATTTGTTTGCTTAGTTTCCGATTTGAACCAGTGTTCTTCCTTTGCGGACTCTGCCAGTTTGTGATAGAACGAATTCATGAGATTTCATAAATTATATTGTAACATCCGTTTGAATTAAATAATTCAGCAGAAGTCAACAGAACGAGAGTGAATCTTTTGTTTATTTCGTTTTCGCTTGTTTTTTCGATCTAATGCGATTGCAATTTTTACACTCCCTTGTTGCTTTTTCGAGTATATCAAACTTCATTGCAGTGTCAAGCCTTGTCCTTCGTTCAGCTGTTCTATTGATATGCTCAATCCTAGTCATTTAGTGGAGTTGAGATAAGGACATTATTATTCGCCAAAAATGAATGAATGAAGTCTGAATTAGTTGTGAGATAAGGATTTCAGTGTTGGAAGAGAAGCTGAACAAAGAATACGAGATGAATGTCATCAGTTGAATGGCGGCACATCCCATGAAACAGTGATGTATGGTAGCATAAGTGAACTCAATGAATTAGGTGATTCATTATCACCAACATCCGGCCACCCACCATCATCTCATCACGCCGATCAATCCATTGAGAATTTGCAAATTTTAAACATCGAACCAATGTCGCCTGATATTGCTGAAACAATGTTTGATAAACCAAGGTGCCGGCATATTCATATTCGTAACTATGCTTTTTACCTGTGTATCAACAACATCCACTCCATCGCTACTCTACTATTTACTATTTGTAATTATCGTCTCTCCACCACTCTTGTTATCTTCTTTCCGCTTCCAATAAGCTCATTTCTTCATTTTTCATTAACTCGGATAGAAAACGAATTATTCAGTGTCGAAATATTTATCCTCTGACAGTTCGATACATGATCCATTTTGCCAAGTCATCAATTTGAAAGTTTGCGGTTAAAGTAGGTGTACGTCGAATGTGCCATCGTGTTTGGTTGTCAATATTACTACCCTTTGTTCCTCGTTGTACTGTAACGTTATCGCGTAAATAGTTCTTATGAAGATTGTCAAGCTCAAACTGAACAACTACTTCTTAAATATTTTATTGTTGAAGACTATTTCTTTCGTTGTCCCTTCCCGCATAAACACTTCATTTTTGGAACATTCCCATCTTCAGTACGGCTTTCTGTTCCACATTCCCTCCATACCAAACATCTTTCAAAAATTCCCAACTGTTCCTGTTATGGCACTCCCTCACTTCCGTTACGATAGACATTATCTCGCTGCATCCTTCAACACTTAATGGCCGTCATTCTTAAAAACCCAAAACATTGATTGAATTGACTGCATGCACAAAATGTGTTGTTGTAGGAGAAGGTCGACAGAATCTGCGAATCTATTAGGAAATGCTCAAACTTTAGCAGAAGAAGGCCAATTTCAATCCACCTCAAGTGTAACAGGCGAACCGCTATCCGAAAGTTCCTTATTTTCGTTTTTTCCTTTTTCACCATTTTCAGGCGTTAATAACTCAAAGCCATTCTTCGCTCTCCCTCTTTATTAAAATCCTCAAACTATTGATTTATTCATTATATTCCTATTATGAATTATTGCAAACCCCATTTACATTGTATGTTTTTGAAAATCTAAATCACCCTAAACTTGAATTTTCTTTTCAGCAGGATACGCCTTTTCTCAGGAGGAGGGTGGAGAGGTGTCACAAGGTGATATGGTAAGAGCATACGATTCAACCCGCAGAAAACCAACTGGTGATTAATATTATTCTTGTTTAATGTCCCGAAATGTATTAGTGAGAATATTCCCGAGATTTTATAATTGTAGTCGTCCTTTGTTTTTCCAGTTCTATGATTTCAATTGAATATTGTGTTATATTCAGCGGTCCCACAAAAAATCTGTGGGTCAGCCTATAAAAAGAAGAAAAATGATCAAAACTCCCAACCCAAAAACACCGGTGCTGTACAATATATATCGGTTTACGTTTTGGAACTACAATTCAAATAGGTTCGTCTACAGGTTTGTCGGCGAGTGCTCAAAATATATCGTAAAAAAGCCCGATGAAAGATTAACCAAGAGGATCGAACGTGGCAGAACACTGAATGTAATTCCAATTTTTGTTATTCTTAATCCAATAATTGATCATTGGAAAGATCGAATTTATTTAGATAACTTCCTTCAGTTCTTCATTTCAGCTAGACTTGATTCGAGATTATATTGCTAAAAATTTTGAAAAAGAAACTCGGTTTCATTCCAATTATATTGGATGGGTTCAACAGTAGGTTATGATTCCTTTTGGTTTGAGTGTTAAATGCGATATTTTTGCTATGGTGTTCGGAGAATCAATTCCTTGCATCTTATTTCATTCCTATCTCCATTGTTTTTTTACGTGTACTGTTTCGATACTATTGAATTACAGAATCTTATTCCTATTTTTATTTGTTAGGAACTCACCTATGTCATCACCGGTAAGTCACCTTTTTCATGCTGAAGGTGCACTGAGTTTCCTTTCATTGCTCTTTGAAATAAACAAACCCTTGCTGGATAGCTCGTGTATGGTTCGCCAAACTCTAGGATGGATGATTTTTAGAATGAACGGAAATTGCTGTCGACTATTTGTAGAATATTGAGCACTTGATTTAATTGTAAGGTCTTTCGAATAGCAATGGGGAGCGGTATGAGGATAGCGCTTCACATCAAGATCACAATCTATGTCCACGTTAGAAAATGATTCAGATGATATCCACATGTAAAGGCAGATCACAATCGAAATACGGGTTGTATCTTAAAACAAAATTGGGGAAGTGCCACTGAGATGGAATGATTATATTTCGAAAATTAACATCTCGTTAAATCAATGGACTTATCAAACACGGGGCATTCGATTTGATGGCAAATTTTTGTAATCAAATTACAGTTATATTGTGCAGATATTACTGCAATTTTTGTAGATATTGTGGGAAATTATTCCATCGTTATTGTATGTACTTATCTTAAAGGCATTGTCGGCGTCTTTGTTTCAATTCAACAATAATATAAATGCTAATAAATAAATTCGTTCCTATGTGAAAACATTAAGTGTAGTGAACAGGTAACTTTGTATTGGATGTTTAGTGGTATGGTGATGTGATGACCGTTCACTACATAGAATTTGTTCATCTAATAAAAAAGGAAAGAATCAGTTATCTGTTAATGAAAGAAATCGAAATGAACTTAGTGACAGCAACGTTAAATGATTCGGGAGGAGGACAATAACTGGGGATGGAGTCAACAATTGTGATAAAATTAACGGTAGTCACATGAGGTAAGAATTGCGACGGAATATTAATCCGTTATAACGGCTTGGGAGATGTCGAGAACACTCGAGTTTGGTCGGAAATGTTGATGATTTTCGGAGTGATTTAAACTGAGAATGAATGAATATATTTTTAATAAAGGACATTTAGGGTTGAAATACTGAATTGTTGAGGTGTGACTTATTGAAGAAAATGATACACAAAACGATGAATTCAGGATTTTAAAAGGAAAATGCAGGTGATGAATCGTAAAAGTAAGAGAAACGAAGTCTTGCGCGCAGATTCGAATGTGTTTGTAGATGAAGAGATGATGCATACACTATGAATGCATTTGTACAAATGATACCATCAGCTTTGTTGATTAACGATATCCGCACGAGTTAATATTAAGGATAAGAGACAACGCAAACTAATGTTTCGAGTTCGTGATAAAGAGGCTGTAACTTAGTGTGGTGCGGGGACGGAGAAAAAGTCGGGGACAGGAAAAATTAGTGACTTTGGGGATGGGGATTTTCGAGGACAGAGAATTCCTCGAAAATGGCCGCGGGCTAAAAACAGTCGGGGATGTGGGAAATAGAGAACTTCCAGGAACGAATCCCCGCACAATACTATTCCAACTTACTGCACGGTGGACAGCTTCATCAGAAATAATGAACATTAGAGTCAACTCATATCCGCCACGTAGAGCAAGATCGTATGTCCCTTTAAGGAAAAAAAAACCGGAATCCATGGGTGCAGTAAAAATCTTCTTTACTTTTCCGATCATATCATAGCGTCTGGATTGTTTCTTGTGCTGAAAGAAAAGCAGATGGTTGAGAAGTAGTAATCGTGAGAAAGGCGGATGAGACAGCTTCCCAGTCCAGTTCCTTCAACTTACGAAATGTTTCCGGGAATATGTGGTCCACCGTCGTTTTAGAAAAACACTGGGGTCCTTCTAGTCTCGGAACTCGGCAGAATTTCCACTCACTTCTGTGATGCCACTTCCAATCCATCACAATACGACTCCGCTGTTATCTTTTGACCCGACTTTCGGCGCTTTTAATGTACCTATTCACGAGCCGCCCATCAAACTAGCATGCCCCTCCTCTGATATACAGTGATTTTAGGCTCTATTTCGAGAACTTGTCTCTTTTTCCAGCCAGTGTCCCAAATGTCAACAGTCTCCTTATAAGATCCACTTCCCGTTCCAATTAAATTGAAATTGCGCGAAAATGTCATTCCCACATCATTTAAGCTGTTGAGCAAACCAAAATTGCCATTTTTCAGCACTATTAGAACTTGCGATAAGCACCTCACTTCGCAACATATCCAAGCAACATACATAAATAAACATGCGTGTCGGCCGCAGTATGCATCGAAATCAAACGACAAAATTATTCCCACTAATCTGATATCTTAAGGTTCTTCTTAGGGGACTTGTCTCTTATCGCTCACTGAGTCGTTATCGCCGATAACTTTGTGTATCAATTTGGGATCACTGATGCTAATTTCATAGTGATTGTTCAGTTTGTTTATGTTTTTGTTTCATTTCGTTATGCATTTTGCGACCTTCATCTTTATCGTTCATCGTCTTAATGGATTATGCGATAAAAGCATTTGATTTTGTGTTCTTTGAGAAGTTTGCGTTTGAGACAAAGTTGTTATCTTTTGAGATGGAATTATTCCTAATTTCTGTTCAAATTGAAATCATACGCAGTGACAATGAGCAGAAACTTCAGTTGTAGAGATGCAGTTGGTCCGGTGAAACTTTCTGTTATGTTTAAAGTGGAAGGAGAAAACACATGAAGCGTTCAGTGTAAAACAACATACAAAATATGTTGTTGTGTCCAGGAACAAGCTCAAAGAATGACTGAAGTACTAATGAGTGACATTGTAACACTATTCTTTTTAATTACGGAAAAAAAAACGCAAATAGAATCAATACGAGAAACTTCCATGGAACTGATTCCGAAAATTCGGAAAGAATCGACTAAAACACAACATGGTGGCACAATTAACCAACCACAGATACAAAACGTAAATAATGGTAATATTGCATGAAGACACAAATGATAATACAATGAATATCAAAAAATTACAGGAGATAAAGGTGATGTTGAAAAAGACACGTAAGAATGGAGTGGGTTTTTAAGGAATATAATACAACTGGCAACAACTGTACAAAACGGACATGAATTATTTGCTTCGATATACGAAGAGTACATTCTCAGATATCTCAAAATGAATCGAAATTTGAGCAGAATGACCATTACCCTCTTTTCTGTTTCGGTGAATTAGCATCTTGCTAGCCGAGGCCACCGTCCAATTTGCAGTATAGAAATACACCTTTTGAGACTGTTCAAAATAGGGCTAACGAAACAATGACTACTTCGTATAACTTCCTTCCGTGGGTGATCAAACGATTAACTCAATCGAAATTTCGAATTGGGATAATCATCAACCACACCCGGGACAACTACGCACATGAGTTGCGATTGAAGACACAAATCCAGACTCTTGTACCTTTCCAAATGCGCACATCTCTTACAGCAAAACGGCACTGTGAATGATGCAAAACATGATGGAATGAAAATAATCAAGTGAGTAAGAGGTATTGCAAAGCTGAAAAAACTACACATAAGAAGTGAACCAATAAATGAGTTTTTAAATATGCATCATAAAACGATGAAATGATAACTAATGCATTAAGAATTATGTGTGAATGGAAGGCAACGAATCTGGTGCCGTTATTAGTGCAACAGCATCAAATCTTTCATCACTGTACTTCTCGAATACTGCTTTATGTTTCATTTTTGGTGCTTGATGAAACGATCGAAGTAAATCTGTCAATGCATCCATCATATCGGGAACCGTTATACCTTAAATATTAATCATCAGGGTCAATATATACACACGACTCTTGCTATAAACCACATATTAATGCGTTTGCTTGTATTGAGATGATAATTTTTGTAACACATCTAGCTAAAAATGTATTGTGACTCATCGCAGTTGCTAACCTTCAACTATTAGATACGAATTAATCCGCCCATTATACCGCTGTGTGTAAAATTAATATGGCGAATGGAGCTGGACCTCTTTTATTTTTAATTTTTAGACTCTCAAAAAATCGAAACCAAAATTTGAACGATAGTGATTAATCAGTTAAATCAAATCAAATGAAAGTATGACGATAATGATAGCAATAAAAGAAAGGGAAACAAACAAACCAGTATCACGTTCGATTTCAGCAGGCCATGGCACTGGCCCAGTTATGATGTTCGCTAAACAAAAGGCAGCTGCAGCAAGTAAACTTGTTCGATATTTGAGATATGTTGAATCAAGAAGGGACAATTCAAGGAGATAGTTTAGCGTATTAATTGTAAGTCTGGTCGGTTTGGTTAGCCGTACCAATCGCAATGCAAACCAGTTGGATGTCGGAGCGTTCACATTGAAATTTACTACTGACAACACCACTCGTTCCATGCGTAGTATCTGAATATCATCATTTCATCGTATCACTATTTTTATCGAATGTGCTATAACTTCTAAAAAACGTAACTAAGAGTCATCTACATGTTATAATTTTTTAGTAACAGCTGAATACAAGAATCAGAAAACACATTCTTAATTTCTGAAAGTGAAAAATGCATCATAAAGTCAAACCTGGCTAGGCAAATAAGTATCTGCAGTAATATAAACATATTCTTTCAGCGATGGTGGATAAATTTCTTCATACTTAGCAGCAATCATAATCGCAGCTGCACCAATCAGCTGTAGTTTTAACCGCGGACAATCTACGACCGACAGAGTGCGATCGATTAAAGATACACTCAAGTGGAAGGTCTCCTTAAATTTCGATTATTCTATAATTCTGTTACGAATAACTTAATTAATCACACCCTCCTCTTTCAGAATATTTTTTGGTCAATATTCAGCAAAAATTCACCTCAAGCTGTGCCTTGAGCCACTTCGTCTCACAAACTCTCGCACCGCCATTTTAAACTACCAAGTGCTATTGGTCTTGCACCTTTGTATCTAATTCCAAATTTCTTTATCCAATAAACAAACAAATCAATCGAAATAATACATTTACAGCAACTGATTTATTTGCTGAACAATTCTTAATGAATTGAACAAATCAGATCCTATGACACCTTGCTTCTTCAGTTAACATCAGCCATAATGAAATCATTATGAAAAATATGAATGAAGTACGGCAAATGATTTGTAAAAATAGTAACGCTTACTAGTTGTAATTCATATTCGAGTACAACATCAGCCAACCAATCAACCAGAATGTAACGCATTTCTTCATTAATATCACTCTGCTTGCTAATGTAATGCGTGCGAGGTCGTAAGCGTAATTCTTGTTTACGCATGTAGTTGTAAATATCGTCCATGTATACTTCATTGCATGAAATGTGTTCTTGACTGCGTTCCTGAATGGTCAGTTATTAATGATGATTAGTTGGGACATGTATAAAATCAATATTTACGTTTGAACATTTTATTTTTAAGCGTAATCATACTTCAATCGTTTTTTTACAGTTTATGGATTCCACTTAAGTACAGTTAGCTGTGAATGATTCGTTTATCAATTCATATATTGACTATGTGAATGAATGAGAAATCCGATTATTTCACCCGTTCAATCCGGGAACCATTAACAAATTTGACAACACTGAATCCAAAATTTGATCTAAAATGATGAGGACATAACAATCACAGTAACGCTAATTACTCTATCGGATGGCGCCAGTGGTGCAGTATGATATTCACTGAATTCATCAGCTGTAGACCCGCAAAGACTATCATCATTAGTCGTTGAATTTGTCACATAATGCACTTCTTTATGATCGTACTTGCTAAAAGATTCGGATTCATCCTGCAAGCATTAAACATTTCCTTTGCGGACAATAATGACAATCATAATTAAGTGTAAGAATTAAAGAAGATATGCAGAGAAGGGCCTATTAATTCATATGATGTCGAAGTGACGGTTCGAAATCAAAGGATACGAAAGAGGAATGACCAAATTTACCTCGTTTTTATCACCATCAGTAATTTGATTAAAATGTGAAAAATCAGTCTGGAGTGTGATATCGCCGAGTGGATGACGCACTGCTGGCTGTTCTAACCGCTCGATAACCTAAAAAGCAGTTGAGAAAACAGATAAAATGACGTCCAAAATTAATGAAGAAAAAATAATTTTAGCGCCAAATTAATAAGGAATCAATATGTGATAAAGTGATTATGATGACATAAAAAACATTCGTTCAACGGAACCAAAGCAAATGGCGCAATTCTTAACTGGTGGTTGATTGACCGCTTTCTTATGATTCAACCACTTGCTGAGATTATTTTCAGTCAGTTTCTAGATATATAAATAAGTCAAAACAAAATGCTATGATGTAATTCAAACATAAAACGAACCTTAACTTGATGTTGATTTTCATGCGCATCACGAGTCAAATCATCGTCTAATTCATCACAGAATATTGAAAACGATGGCTTTATCGTATGTGATGTAATCGATATCGCACCTTGACCCTGAGAAATAGCAGCCTGAAAACTTATTTTCTCAATGACTATCCAAATTATGTATAACTAGGACAACAAATCTCAATAGATTTCAAGAATTTTTGAGACATTAACGAATAAGCCATTTGTTGTCGACAATACAAACGAATCAGCAAAAAATAACGGCTGAACGATCGTCTCAATATCAGACGAAATATCAGTTACCTCTTTGCTAACAATTTTGTTTTCAGTTTCCAACTTATTTGATTGAATAGTTCGATAAGACAGCGACGATGACGACTGCTTTGACTGATGATTAAGGTGTTTGCTTGTTAAACGTCTATCACCCAAGGGGGCAATGCGATTCAATGCACCATTCGATGTCATCCTCAACAAATTACAATCCAGATGTTAACACTTAACACGACCTAAACAACAACGTTTGTCATCAATTGTCTTCTCACGGAGTTGTTCAAATCAACGCCAACATCTGGTACACCACTCGATTTTCGAGCAAAACTTTCCTGCTCGCACGAGCAGCCAAAAGTGGTTGAGCCAAATTACAAGTACAAGTACGGGCAAAGTAAAAATCCCAGATCTAGTGAATTTTAGTCCAGCTTGATGATTCTTAGTTCAGCCCGGCAAGTCTTACGCCGGTCCAGTTGCCCGGGTTAGGCAGTTCAACACTTTCAGTTGACTAATGAAATACTCACTGAGAACAAATGTGAAAGATTTATAATTTTCCAACGGAAGAAAGATATCAGAGAACTATATGATACAGAAACGCTCATCAGTCAAATTTTTAAGAGCAAACACAGCACAAACGCGATAAGGTTAAACTGAGAAGCGTTGGTCAAATGCTAAAATCTCTATGCTGATCGTGAGACAGACGCTAGATCGGCGCGGCAAAATACAGTAAGCGAAGTAAACGCGAACGAGTAAATATCATAGCGAAATTTTGGCGCCAACGAAGAATTATGCTGCAAAGAGGCGAAATGCCTTCGAATTAGCTAATTCTGCTGAATCTACTCTACAAATATAAGCAGGCCTCTGTGAGCATGAAAAGCACTCCTGGAAAAAGAGAACTGCGTTGCAATGGAAAATGCAAAATGAAGGAGATTAGGAAATATATGAAATGCAAATTTTCAAACTCAAAAGAGATACATATTTTAAAAATAAGTAGGATAATAAGGTAACATCATCAATAATAACATTTGTAACAGTAACATCTCCCTCAGCAGCAATTCCACAAGTAAATATTTGTTACGGGAGCCATTATTAGAGACTTCTTTTATCTACAGTAATAAGCAAAATGACATCGAAAATGAATTTTGAGATGGTAAATCATTGTTGAATATACTCTCTTTCCTAATGCCTTGTTAAAGCTGAGATGATTGCTTAGTGGTATCCTTTTTATGGGTCGCATGTATTGTAACATGTGAAGATGAACGCAATTATAGTGATATTTTTGATAAAAACTCCAGCAAGTATATTAAGCAATAAATATTTAATAACAAATGAAAACTATCTCAACGTTCCCGCATTTAACACCCTTTTCATGAGCAATCAGCAGTGTAAACAATGATTAAGATAAAATACAGAAGGGAATATTTTTTTTGCATCCAGTATATTTATGAACGACCGTTCAAGGCTATCAATACACTCGTACGGCTGAAGCTGACGCAATGCATCGAAACGTTCCTAAGAATCACTTTTCTAGATATTTCTTCGATCATTCAAGGTATCATGATTACTATTAATTTATTTTTGTTATCATCATCATAACTTCTATTTCTATTCTTATTCTTATTATTACTATCATTGTTCTAATATATTTTATTTTACATTTAATATTAATACAAATAATATATTTAATATATCACATTTTGCATCTAAATAAAAAATATACGTAATATATTCCATCTCATACCTAATATGTTTCATCTTGCATATATAAAGAATATATGCAATATATTTCACTCCCTTCCTAATGAATGAATATATGTCTTTAATTCCCGGATACATATCCCCCATAGTTCAGTAATCGATTCAGTAACTGAAATGACTGAATGTATTAAAATAAGCAATGGAGAGCTGAGAAAATACCCCTCATTTTCAAAATAAGCAGAAACACACAAATACCCTTTTTACGTCTGTTAATTAACGGAATCATCACTAATGTACCGTATTCTGCTGAGGTTCATCAGGAGTCACAGCCTCAGGTTTGACCCAGGATCCACCCCAGCTACAGTGATTCTAAAGCCACAGGGGCAAAGCTCATGCACAGTTTAGGTGATTGTTTACAGCAACGATTCTACTCATGATAAATTCAGGAGATCGTGATATATCAAGCAATATGGGTTTCTATTACACGCACACAACTGTAAATATGCGTTCGCATTGCTCAATAATGAACCTAAACGAAGTTTGGATGAACGACTAGTACGGGTCCATCTGTCCCGAGTGCATTTATCGGGGGTCCAGTTATCGTGGGTCAACGACAATTTCGTCCGATCACAGTATGAATCTGGTTTTCCTTTGTTCCTGATTCCAGTTAGAGATTTATAATGCGCACTGCATAACTTTACACGAGTCACTAGTATGAACGTAGCCCTGAATTCTGTGAAACATTGTATGGTGATGCAAAATACATATATAATCAAATAAAACAAGTGATTACTTTCCGTTGTTTATTATTACGACCGGTTCATAAAATAATGATCATTGTGAGTAATTTAAGGTGATCGCACGGCGCATTGTTATTACATTCGTGAACATTTACGATGAACACGCTGGCTAGAAAGCTGACGATGAATGCGCCGAACCGCATTTTCAATACTTCATGTAAGTTCGGCAGCTAATTCCTTTACAACTTTGTCGTCACTGGAGAAATCTTGAATTCTGTCTTTCTCTGCGAAAACTTTGCATCACAGAGTCCAGTTTTAGACAGGTTCGTGAGGGCTCGTTGGGAACGAGGCTGCCTAAAGGATCTCTATCACAGGCGAGTTTTAGCTGGAGCTGATCCCATGTTAAGTCGATCTGCATATCCGAACTGGTAGGTTCACTCTTTCAGTCCGTTTCGGCAGAAACGAAGAATTAATTATCTGTTAACAGTGAATTTCTTTCTACATTGTCCATCATTGACATTCGTTGAGTTCTAGTATCACATTCTGATTATCTGTTTGTAATGTCTTTTTCACTTAGCGATCACAATATATTCGAAAATTTCACCGCTATATTGAATCTATGTTTTAGATCGTATCGCTGATAATCACGATACTGTTCTTGTTTGATCATTTTCCTCGCTCTCATGTCCTGCAATCCATTTGATTCGTTTGAATTGTAATTAATTGTTTATATCTCTTGCATCTTCGGAACGATATCACATACCTTTCACTGACTTCAAGGCGCATTCCGATAGCGCCATATATCCTTTCAGGTTATTCAATCATTACTTTTCAACTGACGTAACATCAAAATTATGGCTACCGCTCGAGACAAGCGTTGATATATCGACGTCTGATTACAAATCAAATGATAAAGCAATGCGTGATTTGCTTGATGATTTACATCGAGTTGTATGCAAAATTGAGTTGGGTGGTGATGAAAATGCGAAGAAACGACACAGAAATAAGGGTAAAATGCTAGCAAGAGAGCGCATCAATAACTTGCTGGATACGGGTAGTGCCTTTTTGGAATTATCGCAGTTGGCTGGCTATGAAATGTATGGTGACGAGGAAGTGCCAGCTGGTGGTATCATAACGGGTATTGGTATGGTTGCATCAAGACTGTGCATGATTGTTGCAAATGATGCAACTGTTAAAGGTGGTACATACTATCCAATCACCGTCAAGAAACATCTGAGGGCACAAGCAATCGCCAAAGAGAATAACCTACCATGCATCTATCTGGTTGATTCTGGTGGTGCCAATCTACCTAGACAGGTTCATATGTTAATATTCCATCTTAGTTTTTTCTTTGTTCAGCTCGAATTTATTTCTTTCTATAATTCTCTTAAATAATGTTACAAATGTTAGAAAACCTAAACAGAGGGAACTCATATTTGCCTTACAGTTAGCTTATTACCTTCGATTGATCATGAATGACTGCTTATTTTATTGACTGCATCAGTTAAGTTTTAATGGACTGTTCATTCAGGCTGATATATTTGCGGACCGTGAGCATTTTGGGCGGATATTCTTTAATCAAGCAACAATGTCCGCTGAGGGTATAGCGCAGATAGCTGTTGTTATGGGTTCATGTACTGCGGGGGGTGCTTATGTACCAGCAATGGCTGATCAGTCGATTATCGTTCGTGGTAATGGCACCGTCTTTCTTGGTGGACCGCCTCTCGTCAAAGCAGCTACTGGAGAAGAGGTTGGTTTTCGTTTGTTACCGATTTTTATTTGTCAAATGGATTCGATATTGTTAGATTTATTTGTTGGTGAGTGCAATTATTTGATATTTTCCATTTTCCGTTGTTATTATTGTTAGTTTTCGGGTTTTTTCAAGTTAGATAACGTTAAGAAATATGTACAGCTAAAGAATTCTTCAAGAGGGAGCTAAATTTTTTCTGGATTCTCCCGGTTTACCATGTGTGACTTCTAATCATCTTATCAGTTCATTTTGTTAATTCGCACATTTCAGATCAGTGCCGAAGAATTGGGAGGTGCAGATCTGCATTGTAGTGAATCGGGTGTGACTGATTATTACGCATTGTCCGATAAGCATGCGCTGAGTTTGGCTCGATCTGTTGTTGCGGGTTTGGGTGTTAACAGCAAGACGATGAATTCATACGTGATGGATGCAGAGAATAAGGTGATTACTGATGAGCCATTATATGATGCAGAGGAATTATACGGCATTGTTGGTGCGAATTTAAAGAAGACATTCGATGTTCGTGAAGTGATAGCACGTATCGTTGACGGTTCACGTTTCAATGAATTCAAACGCAAGTATGGAGAGACATTGGTGACTGGTTTCGCGAACTTGTATGGACGACGTGTTGGTATATTGGCCAACAATGGTGTTCTCTTCTCGGAATCGGCTCTTAAGGGAGCACATTTTGTTGAGTTGTGTTGTCAACGGGATATCCCACTGATATTCCTACAGAATATAACTGGCTTCATGGTTGGTCGGGACGCCGAAGCGGGTGGTATTGCGAAGAATGGCGCAAAGCTGGTGACAGCCGTAGCATGTGCTCAAGTACCGAAGATAACGATGGTCATCGGCGGGTCGTATGGTGCTGGTAATTATGGGATGTGTGGACGTGCGTATGGGCCACGCTTTATGTTTATGTGGCCGAATGCGCGTATTTCGGTGATGGGTGGTGAACAGGCAGCGAATGTGTTAGCACAGGTACAGTGTGATGCTCGTAAGAGAGCGGGTAAGTCGTGGACAGAAGAGGATGAACGCAACTTGAAGCAACCAATCGAGGAACGTTTCGATCGCGAAGGTCATCCTTATTTTGCATCTGCACGACTTTGGGATGATGGTGTCATCGACCCAAAACACTCAAGACGTGTCCTTGGACTAGCTCTGCAAGCTACTGCTAACGCACCAATACAGCCAACTAAATTTGGTGTTTTTCGCATGTAATTCGGATGTCGTAATAAGTCATTATCATTCCTTTGAATGACATTTTTCTAATTACTTATTTTGAAATCTCATCAGTGAGGTGCGTTTTGAATGCAAAATATATTTACCTCTGTTGTCATCTATATCTCATCTCATAATCTGACTGTAATTTGCATCCGAACTTTTTGCGTTTTACTATCCAATAATCCCAACAGTGATTGGAACAGAAAAGTGCTGACAACGATTTAAAAATCTTCAATACCAGCACATCAGTTTATATTACTGTTACAATCTACGCAAGCTATACAATTATTAGGATTAATATTATTATCGTTTCAAAACTGTCCAACCCAACTTTTTTAAAAACTATTCAAACATATAATCCTCGTCTATAATTGAATAATTTTGAAGACGTTAAAAGTTTTTGTCTATGTTCTTGCCTTACTCAGGTATTTTTTAAATATGATATTGTCCTTTCAAATGTTTAGTGGTTAATTGACCAATTTCTCATTATGTCTTTCCATAATCTTTGCGCTATCATCTGTTGCTGTGTTTTGGTGTATTCTCGTAGTTTCGCATTTTGCAGTTATCATTTTCAATATTCACTTTGCATTTTTCATTGTATCCTTTTGACTTTAGTAACGGGTATTGGTGGCGGTGCTCAATTTTTAATGAATTTTATTGTTTACTCTCTAGATATCCTCATTCACCGACGAATAAATTCCTTAGATTTTGCTCAGTTTCACGGCATCTCACCTATTCATCCATTTTCCGGTCATTTAGTTTTTATTGGGGCTTTTTCCAAGATTTTAATTCTTTAACACCTAATATTTAGCAATTATTCAGATCGGGTCCCGTAATCGCAGTCTTTATAGAGCTTCACAGAATTTGAAGTTCGGTGGAGCAAAAAGAAACTAGTCAAAGCGATTGAGAAATACCTCCGAAACAGCACTTCTGTAGGATGCGTATTCGAAGTCATATCTATTTTGATAAATTCGCTCGTGACAGTTTTGGGTTCAGCGGCAAAATTCAGAAAGCTTTCGCAAGTTTTATCGAATCTTGAATTATTCGACTGATCATTTTTGAAGACCTTCCTCCCATATTGGTGAAAGATCATGCTTAAATGAGCGTATAAAGACGTCACTCAATGTAATCATCAACAAAAATCATCCATTTGGATGCGATATTCGCTTTGCCATTCACCTCTCTCAAATGAGACATTGTAAACAATGATGATGTGATTGACTAGTTGATTTATGTAAGAGAAGATCAATTTTGAAGGGACTATCGATCAGAACTATTCGCCTTCAGTCATCGCATTGGAGCAGCAGAAACGCTTGGAAATGATCAGTTGATACGTGCGATGACCAATGAAACATTCTTCTCGAGAGCCGACGTACAGTCGGATTCATCGGGAGCACAACCGTCCAAAGAGGATTTCATTGAATCAAAGCAACATAACTCTCAACTCATCTCTATTGGTTCATTTTGGTTGTTCGTTCATGGAACATTGCATTCGTTTCATTTGATATGTAGTCGAATAGGTATAAATCGACGTCATGAAAGGGTTTAGAGCCGTGGACTGAATTCCATTTTAAATATAGAAAATTACAGGTGAACATAAATTATTGGATGTTATTAGTGGTTATCTGCGTTATTCACTGCCAAGTGCACCTGAAGAATTGATTCAAGCTGTTACGAATGAGTTGAGTTCGACTGATTCGATTGCTTCATTGGGCAAGAATCTCGGTATTGACTGTCTTATTCGCACGGCTGAATTTCCACCATCTAACGAATCACTTGCGAATGCCTTCAAGGCGCTGCTTGCTGTTCTAGATGCGAAACGGTAGAAATTTGTATTTTCACTTCTAAGTGTATATTTCTTAATAGTTCTCGTAAAAATTCCAAATCGAAATTGGACCTAGTACAGTCGTCGCGGAACTCAGCTTGTTGCCATGTGTGTATGGGCTGAAAAAACGTTTACTCAAGCACTCAACTCTGACGATTTCCATTTCTACCTATTGGCAAGGATTCCTCTGCAGTTCATTCATTCTTCTGATGAAGCATGACAGTTGTTGCGTGAAGATTCCACTCAATGTTCCGATCATTTCACTTGTTTTTCTTTTCAGGGCCGAATCATTGGTAGTAAGTGTAGTGGTACCGCAATTATTGGATATTGATTTCATTGAGGTATATCCACTCAGAGATCCGTACCAAGTTCTTACGAATGTTCTCCAGTCAAAAGGTTTCAAATGCATTGAACCAAGATTACAACGTTCGGCCGGAGTGGTCAGTGCTGAGCCGGTTTATATCGTCGGTATATATGCAGATGAAAAACTTGTTGGAAAAAGTTCATTTATTTCTTGATTCATTTTCATTTCTGGCTGTCCTTTTCCTAATTTGTCAAGAGTTCATCGGAAATTGATGAATGAGAAGTTTAAGCTATTGTTATCGAGTTCAGTTGTGTTTGCTTTCGTCTAGTAAATTGTATGAAATTTTTTTTCTTGCTCAATGATTTTATCGAAACATTCGTTCTTCACTTCGGAAAAATGAATCTTCTGATTTCGAGTTATGGTATGCGCTGTCATAAATCACATTTGTGTTCATCAGATGAGCAACAGAAGTCTGTTTTGAATAAACTGAATAATTTCTGTGTTGAGTTTAGTTTGTCAACATTATGTTTGACGATGTGAATGAGATGGATAAATGGTGTCGAGTAGATTGTTGTCAGTCGTTCTTTCCATCCTTACTGTTACTGTTTTGTGCAGGCGCCGGTGAGAGTCTTTCAATAGCAGTGGATATGGCATCGAGAGAAGCTCTTTTAAGACAATGGGGGTTATCGTCGGATCGCTGTTTACCATTTGGTGAACGTGCGCATTCAATTGATTTCAGCAAATTTTTGCAACCCAATGTCTATCTGAGGGATGTTTGCAATGAAAAGTATTGATTTATACTGATTTCGTTTCTTTTTTTTTGCATTATCTCTTATGTTGCATTGTTATCAGTTATTATGAGTTTCGTGAGACTGTTCATTGCATGAATGAGGATATGCATTATCATAGTTTGGTTATTGTTTGGCTGTTGTCGTATCTGTGAAGAATATCCGAATGACTGATCACATGAGTAGTGGAAATTGAAGATAAGTGAAGATTATTGAAGATATTATTTTAATGCATTATTTCAGTACTGATCTTTCTTTATGCGAATACGCTGAAAACAGTGAGGAGGTTTTGAACGTTGTGGATGTCGCCATGCAATATAAGCAACAAATTGAACCTCTGGTGAGCTTTGTTCATTCGTTTCAGAACAAAAATAAGTGCTGACATTTAAAATTTCATCTCATTTTAAAACTTTAAACGCACTATAATTTTTATTCACTTCCAGCGTCTATCGATAGCATGAATTTATTAGGTGAAAAGCAATTGAGATCAATTTTAAAACTACAATTTTAGTTCCACAGATATTCTTGTTTCAGGTTGGACGTTCATTGACGAAACGTTTAAGACATAAATTCTCCCGAGGCTCTCTTGCAAAGCGCTCTTTCCGTCACATGATTAAACCGATTGTACGAACGGTCTGTTAATACACATATATAATTACTTGTTGGTTGTTCATACGTTTTTGTCATTTCGGAATTTGTCAGGTTTGTTATAATTTGAATATGTTCGTTAGCATTGAAGCGATTGCTGTTTATCGTATGTGTTCAATGAAGAGAAATTAATGAGCGAAACTCTGACGAACTCTTAGCGAATGTTCGTCATTTTTTCGCGAGTATTTATTGTTTAATTTATGTGGTGAACGAAAGTTTGAATGAAAAGGCTTAAAACCGAATCGGTGATTTAGCTAATTATGATGTTCCTGCGAAATTGTTTTGTTTCGTCTGAGTGTCGTAAATTGCCTCAATTTGCTTCCAATCAAATGTGATTTTCATATTTTTGACCTGCAGTCCATTTCGTTTCTGAACTGTTTTTTTTCTTGAGCACTTGTAAGATAATCATTATGATTGATGAATATTGATGATATGCCTTTACCAAAAATTTTCTACAGACAAATACTTTAAAGTTGTAATTTACATTTTATGCAAACGACATTTTAGTCACATCGTAATATTAAAATTGTAGTGACATGAATATGTGCATTTATTTACGCTATTGTTCATCGCATATTCGAAACGTTAAGTGGAAATTATTTGCAATATTCTATCGAAATGGAAGCAGAAAAGATTAATCAAGTTGACGAAATTCTCAAACTTTTTAAGAAAATGAATTCTGCTTTTATGTAATTACTTTGAGGAGCGTTTTTCGGAACTCCTCTGAGGTTTTCGTTCGAAAATTCAAAGTGTTTACTTTGTCCTCTAATGAAGTTTTTTTTGACGATTGCATTTTGAACTATCAATCAAGCGATGAAATGGACCTTTATTCGCCACGGCATTGTCTCGATGAACTATTTGGTGAAATAAATTACGTGTCCCTATTGGTGACTGTTATCGATGTGGTTAAGCGTTTTATGGTTCAGCGAATTTTTATTATAGATTATAATTTTAGTGAGACATTCAAAAAGAAATTCATTATTTGGTCACATATATTAAGTAACGATTGACGATTGCTTTGATAAAAGCAGTAATCGTGTGAGCAGCAGTAGCAAATATAACTATAGAGTTATAACAAGATTAATAAAATGTGCAGTATAATCGCTGATCGCAGTTGTTGTCGTTGTTAAGACTGGATGTTGAAGGGAATAATTATGTTCGTGAATGTAACAACCTTGAATTCATCCCTCAAAATAACGTTATCGACTCATTTGCAATACCCTAGTCATCGGCTTTCTGGAAATTCGATATGATCGAGGATACTGTTCATACAAATAGGTAAAACTATATTTAGCGCAGGGGTAGATGCTGGAATGGTAATTAATCCATTTCTCTGAGCGAATTTGCTGTGTTAGAGGTGAGGATTTCAAACTTCGCATCGGTCACAAACTGCAACTAACATCACAGAGTGATGGGGATGACTGGAAGGTGCTCCAAATTTCGCAAACCGACGAATATTGCAAATTTACTGTTTGCAAAAATCAGTTCGAATATTTCGCAATGCTTCATGGAGTGTGATTTTAGTTGGTGTTGTTGGAAGATGGATATGCATAGAAGTAAATCTATTTACACACGTTCGTGAAATGGGTGATCTTTGAATGAAAGTTTAGCTGGCATTTGTCGTGCTCGCAAATAGCTACCGAACAAACGGCAATCGGTGTCACGCGAAATGTTATGTTGTTGTTGTACGAGATGTGCATGTGGGTCTAGATAAGCGAGTAAGTCGCTCTTTCAAAATTACGGCCTTTACTCCCGTTGCACTTTCGTCTTCCATCAGTCTACTAACCGAAAACAACTAAATACAATAAACGAATTGAATTATTGAATAAATCATCAACTTGATCCAGCGCTGTCTTTCGAACTGAGTTCAATGGATCAACATATTGAAAGCGGTTTCAACCTTTTCGATTCATGATTCAATTAGTGCTGATATCACTTACAATAGCAGTACAGATGATGCAACAATTTTACAAGTAATGTTCCACAATGAGTGGACAGTATCGTCGGTGTTGATCTGCAACCAGTCTGGCCATCACCGGACAACAAACTGACAGCAGTGAGAGAATGCAGGCGGTTGCATATGCCCAACCAACTCTTAAATTTGTTTCGATTTATTTTGTTAGCAGAACTAGTATCATGATAGACGTTTCCGTTTTACATGATAATTTACAGACAACAAACCCAGAAACAATGAACACAACAGCTCTTGTTTGTTCGTTTTATGATCTACGGAGTATTGGTTTGATGAGTGCTTGTCCTAACTGCTTAACTGATTCTTAAACCTATCCCAGATGACTCTGCGATTTTTAAGTGACTTCAAACTGACTTGGTTTTGACTAACTTCAACATCTGGTTTAACTTTCATGACTTTCAGGTTTTTATGTAATCTTGAGGAATCACTTGAGCAGTTTTCATGCATCTGAGATCACCATCCTAGACATAAAATGATTCTGCTAATGAACTTATTAATGCAGTTATCTCCGTCAAACCCTCAAACGATGGGGATCCTTCGCAGTCATCTAGCAGTTGACGGTAGACTTATTTCACGCGTGCATTGCTAGATCGATTGAAGAATGCTGAGTTGAAGTGTTGATACGAGTATGTATGCAATATTTTCAGTGGATGATCCTAATTGATGCGGTGTTTTCGGTAATGATGTCAGTACTATTTCAATTTTTCTGATTGTGTTTTCAGGTCGAAACCGCTCAACAATGTCATTATCTAAGCAACTACTGTGAAGAAAGAATTGCAGAGTTCTGAATCTGGATGTTAATCTTTGAATTACATCTCTAGATTTGACTGTTTGATAATATTTTTGAGTATCCATAAATACTGAGTAGTAATTTTAAATGAGGGCTGTTAAACATAAATTGATTTCGTACCTGCATTTAGATGATTGTAATAGCATCGGAAGAGTACACTGAACTTCGAACATATCAAAAGGTACCAAACATACAGATAAACCCATCGAAAGAGCTGCAAATATTATAGTTTTGTTAAGGGATGTGATAAACTAGCGAAATTTTGCAGATGGGACTGTCACGAAGATTCTGATGACGATCTCCGATGGAAAATTTCTTATTCAACAACATAAGATCCAATATAATTCGTGTTTTTGTCATACTTCATTTTAACGAAAGCATTTTTGGGTCGATGATGCTTTTAATCTAAATTAATCCCCTATGTGTTCATGGAAAGTTTCGTTGAGAAGAATTCACAAGCAAGAAGGGTTGTGATTGAATGGAATCATTGACGGTCGCATAATTAAATAAATTAATGTTTGTCGATATGGTGTCGGAGTGATCAACATGAATCGAAAAACCACAAAACGATTCCACTACGACATCCTCATGGGATGGCATCAGGAACATTTGTAATCAAATCAAATCACCCACTGCATACTGTCGTTTATTTATCTACGCCATAGACACAAATCGACCCCAACACACATACATACTTATGTATAGGGTTTGCACGGGATCCCGAGATATCAGTTCTGATCCCGAAGGTTAATTTGCGTGAATTTCGATAGTATGCTCATCTTAGAGCAAGCCATAATCATTTCCATCTCATTCATATGCAGTCATCTTTGTTGTTTGCCCTCTATCACTGATGAATAGCTGAGGGAATAGACGCAAATTGGACGAATGACATGATCAACGATAACTCGATGAACTTTTACGTAACATTTCATTCAATATTCAACTGATTATTCTGCTCTTCATTGCTTTATATCAGGCTCATCTGGATGCATTTCTAAGTATACTAACAGAGATAATCACATTTTCTAATAAGAACCAAAAGCAACAAAATTCAACGAAATTTTGAGTCGTTTCCTCAAACGCGATTTTTTCGGCTTCAATATTCCATTTGTTAACTCAGCTGCATATTCTAAAGACTGCAAATCCTTTTACTTAGCTATTTGGAAGCATGTTCATCCGATCGAAATGTACATTAATTCTCACTGAGTTAACTCATAGTGAGAATTCACTATCGTAAATTGTTCCATTCAAAAGGATCTTAAGCTTAACTATCAAGTACATTTCCATGATCTCTGATCGAAATTATCAAACATGTAAGTGCTCGATGGTTCGATGAAAATCCATTTCACTTTGTAGATAAACTCTGAACTTTTAATTTTTTCAAAATTCAAATGATATAATTTATGCGATGCATTTCTTTCGTAAAAAATCGAAATTTCCAAAATGGCAGAATTCACCTGACGTTAATAGTGCGAGAAAATGGACTTGAAGCACTGCAAATAAATGTTTGAGAATCAAGAATTTCATATTCACATGCAAGAGTACTGTTTGGATCCGAGAAGACAAGATCCCTTAGCATAGAAAATGCAGTATGCCCTTACGACATGATCATTAGCAACATTATATGAAATATTAATTTGAATTTGAATAATTTAGTTCCTCGAATTTGTTCAATAATTTGTTGAATTAACTCCTTTCTGAATTATAATGAACATATTGGTTCGAAAAAATGTTTCTGAACATGTCCCACATCGATATTACAAAAATTGTTCGATCCCGGGATTAAACTCCGATCCCAGGACTGAATAAACGTCGGGATTTTGCAAACCCTACTTATGTAGCGCGTGAATAACGTTAAGATGCAACCTTATGTTTAGATTCAGAAGCAACGAAGCGATGAAGTCGCATTCGAGGATATATAAGGGTCGAGGACTTGAACCACGACCTTGGACTAGATAAAAATATTTCGAGATGTCGGATCATTAAAAGCGATGATCTGGAATAGGGAATTCAGGAGAAAAAGAACAGCCCTAATTACGATCGTCTATTAGAAATAGTGCGGTAACTACGATATCGTGTCTATCAGAATTAGTACGGTAACTACGATATTCAAACCGAAGAAGAATAAATTAACAAATTAAAATTAGTGGGTGCCAATGCTGCGGAAATATGGGTAATAGGTGTGAAGTAGCAAATTACTAAAACATGAACTGTGGCTATTCACTCTAATGAGAAATATTGCATAAATTATCTATTATTCATTTCAATTTTTGTTACGTTTGCTAATCATTAGTGCTTTCTCAAGAGACAAATGGATGAATAAGCAATACGGACAAATGTTTTTGTGAGATTATCACATTGATCACAATTTGCTCAATATTTCATGAACAGCATTTTAATTATAAGTGCATAATGCAATGTTATTTCATGCGACTTGATCGAAACAATGTGATCATTGTGTTATAAAGGAGAACGAATGTAACGGCAACAACTTGCAATGATTAATTCTTGAAAATAAGCTTACTTAAGCATTAAAATGCTGCTACTCAACATCAGTAATCTCTTACGCTTAAAAGCACATGAATCCTTGCTCTGAACTGAATAGATATGCGATTCGGTCGAGCATGAAAGAGCGGATGTTGAGCTGAGAGATCGATCTATTGCTTCGGCAATAAACCAAAATGATCAATGAACCAATGCAGGCACCACAAAAAAAAACAACTCAGAATTACATAAACTTGATTCATGATTCATTTGTTTACAACCAGATCAAAACCGAAATGCGTTTTATCATATCATCGAGATTAATGATTATGAAATTATCGCATTGGCTTACGGGATCACTGGATCAAATTTGCATGATCATAAGTTTTAAAAAAAACGACCTCAGAGCTCACCTGCAATGAATTGTATATTTGCAATAAGAACGAGTCGTTTTGCGTCGATGGAACGGCTTCGATTCGATAGAATTATCGGCAGTGATATGAGTGCTGTTAGAAACAGGAGTACGGCACCCATCAAGTGCATAATCAAAACGCTGAGCGGTAACAAAGAATCACGAAAATAACAATCATTTAATCTGCACACAGTCCAGAGACCTTGTACTAAAGAATTTTTATTCACCAACCATTCGGGTTGAGTTACAACCAGAACTTGCAGCAAGGAAATAATGAAACATAGCAGCAACCACACAGAGGACAGCATTTTGGGATTGTTACAATGATACCACTGAATACTCGAAATGATGGCAGAGTATGATGAATAGGGAATGGGGAGGGGGGGGGAGCTTTACTGAATAACTGGAGCCAAATGTGGATGATTAAGTTATTTCTGGTTATACTATGAGGCCATTGGGACTATCTAATGAGCAAATCTATTCGTTTATGTCTATTGAACATCCTCGCAATAGGCTATTTAATGAACGTTTTCCTTTTCTCTAATACTTTCTGAGACACTTCAATGACTCATCTCCATGTGACATTTGTAAACATCCGATATATCATTTATCATTCTGATGTATCTACATACGTAATCACATTCCACATATACCACATAAGATTAATCGCTAAATAAAATTTATTACATGGTATTTATGAAAATTTATAATATGTGATTTATGGGACTGAATGATCACTTGGCGAAATTGTAACTTGGAAATTTTTGGATTTATTGTTTGATGAAGATCGCTTCTCAAAATACAATTTTTAATTTGGCTCATCATATTCATAACTGAAGCAACATTCACTACAATCTTATACGTCCTTATGAACGGTGGCTGAGAATTCTCTTGGTGTTCTTTGTGAGGTAATGGGGCCAGAACATACCTCTCGATGGTAATTTTAGAACTGATGTGATTTTAGAACCTCTGAAAATTTTGCTTCCAGCAATACATTTTGAAGGGATCATCTTACTATTAGCACCTTGATATTCCAGAGCTTTGTCCCGCAATTTTAATTTCTCATTTTATTCATCAATTGGCAACTAATACGGTAGCGCAAATTACACTAAAGTGTTTCGTTCAGTTCAGTTTTCGGTCATTTCATCAACTTTTGTGACTTGTTGATAGTAATTGATGCAGTTCAGTTAAAAGAGGGTAGTTTAGCAGTTCAGAAGTTAATTTGTCGGCAATCTCATAACTTTCCACCTCAACTAAAAAATTTAAAAATGATATCAATAAAAATTTTGCAACAAGAAACATTCTAAACAGGTCCAACATTATCAGCTGCGGTCATTTATTTCTGTTGCTCATCCACTCAAACGTCGCTGCATTTTCCTACCTCGCGATTTTTTAAACTTTTTTCTTTCTTCATTTTCTCTTACTTCATCTCACCTATAAAGCATTCATTAGATTTTGTGATCGGTTCTCCAAAAGCCTTTTGAGGAAGAGTTAATTCCTAATCGTCTTATCGAAATCTTGGATTTCCATTTTTATGAAGGTATCAATCATGCACTTTTCTTGACCTTAAAGGGCGAATTTTTAAAGATAAGTCTATGCGCAAATGTTCAAGTTGTCATTCAATACGCCAGACGATATGAACATCACGAAAAATTTATTCACGTCCTCTGGAAGGATAATTCATTTCGCTTCTTATTGCAACACATATTACATTCTGAATTACGTAAAATCACTGAAAGTCTATGAAAACACGGTCGATTGAATAGTGAATTATCGATTTGAACTGAATGAATTGATAAAAATGGTTGATGTAACATAGGATTCGGCGACAACAAAATAAATAAATAAAAATTTCATTTATTAGCGTTCTTCAACCACAGAATATACAATTGAACAAATCGTAGTGATTGTCGTTGTTATTTCCATTTAGAAATAATATTCAAATGATCGTTAACGACGTCTCAGTTGACAATGAATAAACATTCTTCTACCATTTCATTTGCCACTGAATAATTTCGCGTTGGTACACCTGTAAAAGAGTACATTTTCATCCAATAATGATAAATTTTGTTCTGTCATGTTAAGAAAATTCATCTTCATCATTTGTTTTCGCATAAAAGTCTATTTTTGTACCTTGATTTCTCATCTGTTAGGATCATATCAAAATGTTGCAGTGAAAGAATAATTAATAATGATTATATTGAGCGTTTGTTTTATTGCTATCGCATGCATGCAAAATCGAATGACTAGCTCATTTGAATAGATAGCATCATTTGGTGGTGGTGTGCAACGCTAGTATCAATCACAGTTCCATTGATTCCGCACCACCGAATGATGCATGCTTTATAGGCATTAAATTAGAACGACCTCCTGCTGTTCAGTGAAAGCATTACTCAATATAATGGATAACACTAGAATTGACTGGAGTGGATTTGTTTTTTTTGACCATAAAAACTAATGGGCCATGTTTTTGTGGAACATGAATTCATGAGATCAGTTGATAATCCTCAGTTTGGAAGTGAATCATATCTGACTGATTGTTTTAATAAACTGCACAATTGCATAATTCAGCTTAAATTTGAATCTTGGTTCAGAAGAATCAATCTGAATTCAAATTTTAACAATTCTTTCCGTCAGTTGGCTTTTTTCACGCCGTTTAAATATAAAGTTGTCAAACGAATCTTCTTGACTTAGATCGTTCAGCTGCTCAGTGACTACATTATCGAATATACGAGCTTCATGAGCATTGAAAATTATCATATTGAACAATCATAAAGATATTTCTTTCCTAACTGACTCCGACTCAACAGTTTTTGAACATTCACGCAGCACTATAAGAATACATTATGAACAAATTCTGCATTGAACCTATGAAAAGAGAATCAAGCAAATGAAAGGAAAGAAATGATTAATCGAACAAGTGAGTAATAATCAGTGGAATTAACCTAGAAAAGTGTTGAAAAATAAATAAGAGTTTCACCAGCACAAGTTTGCGCTATCTGCGTCCAGCAGACGATAATCGATTGAGATTCATACCCAGCAGACCGTTGATGAGTTCAGCATTTGACCTTTTACCGATCGCTGATAACTTATTCAGATCCATTCCAATCAGACCGTTGATCAACTCAGCATTACTACGCTTCGCTAACAACAAATCGCCAATATCGTCAAACTGAAATTCATGAAATACATACTCAGTTCTGATGCTTATTCTAGTAACTGTGAAAAAATGACAAATTCAAATAACATCTTTCTTCACACTTAACTTTGACTATTAGTAAAAATTACGAACAAGTGCATAATCGTTTGAAGTGACACCAAGTGACATCGGCTTGCCAATGTCTGGCAAGAGTCATGTCTCTCGCATTTTAGTGCTATGCCAAGAAAGAAATATCATGTGCGCATTGGGAGCAATCGAAGTTTTTCCATTCAGACTAACAACTACAACTCAGACCGGATGCATTAACGAGTTGAAATGGATTAATTTGTTTTTATGTATAATCAATCAAATTTGTTGTGATTCATGCCGTATGTTATGGTGTTAATCGTGCATATTTGTGAATACAATCTTTACTTATGGGAATAAATTCGCTAATTAGTTTCATTTTTCATATACCTTTGCATTTATTTCTAAAGTTTGTACATAGAGTCTCATATCTATTTATTGTACACTAAGTGCTGCTTGAACAATTCATTTTTCAAGCTTCCACTGTTTTTCAGTTGTTTTTTTTTTGAATAGAAGCCCAATAGTGACGTTACTTAATAGTTTAGCTCAACATGACGGATAGATTGCAATCATTTACCATCCGATCTTGGAAGAAATTCAGCAATTCGATTTCTTGCAAATGTGATCAAATAGAAGGAAGATACAATTTTATGGCGGTGATAACGAGTAGCATTCAATTGTTGCTACCATTGCATTCAGCACTCATCCTTAGATGCATCAGTAACAACGATGCGGAGTTGATGACAACAAACTTGCAAAAGTGTTATCATCATCTTACTCGAAATAAGTGTTGCAGAGAGATGAATAACTTCTCATCCGCTAGTGAAATATCTAGCTAGTTTCATTTTAAAAAAATTCTCGCGAATGATTGGAACACATTTCGGACTCCTTCCAAATGAGATCTAGATGAAACTGCTGAGAGGAATTTTTCAGAATTACCTATATCAGCATGCATATTGCTGCATAGCAAGGCATCCATAACTTCTGCCTTTCACTGAAAGAAATTCATCAGCATTCATTTTGAACTCTGTCATGCTAATGTATTGGTGTTGCCAGCCCTAGTGTGATAGTACCTTTCAGAATTCATTCAGTAACTCAGCAAAGAAGAACACTCCAAGCTTCCAGTTGTGGCTCATTGCATGTGAAGAATTAGATTAGTCACCGAAGCGACAATGTTCATAACGAATGTTCGGTTGAATTTTTGATTTTTCAATGCATCTCAGATTTTATTGCACAATTTGCCAATATTCAAATTGTACATTCAAACGGACGGATTGGAAGGAAATTTCAAAAAAAAAACACGTTATTCTAATGCCCACTAATACAATATGATTTCTTTTTGTTTATTCAAGCATGGCGAGCTGAAGATGAGTGATTCAGAAGAATGAAAGTGGTCAAAAATTTTTTATCAACCGGATGTTTGTGATGAGATTAGACTGCAGCTGATGACTGCTGAATATATTCGTGTCGATAATCAGAAACAAAAATACTTTCATTCTAGGCACACCTAATGGTGCTCGTTTCACCTATGAAGATATATGATACCTTACGAACTGCGATGACGTTTGCCCATAAAAGGTGTTGCTCGCTTATAGTTACCGAACTCATCGATGATCGATCTTCGACCTAGCCATTAACTATTCACGTTCCAAGCAAAACCTTCACTCACATGCTCGTGTATCCCCATCATCGAATAAGCAATGATCAAAAAACGCGTGTGATGCAAAGTGGTGCCTTACAATGATGCCATCTTACACAAAAAGATGCTTCTCGCTCATCACTAAAGAAGAAATTTTTGAGGTCCTCATACGCTCACGAATTTTTGACCTACTCACTCATTGCTCACGCATGCCAGCACGAGCTGAATAAAAATTTAACTCGCGTTTTGTTCGTTTATTCGCGAGCCCCCATTACTGGTTGCCAGCCCCAGTGCCAATATCACTTCGTTCTCATGACAACAAGACTGCCGAATGTGCTCGTCATAAATAATTACCTACTTTCGCAGTTTATGTTCCACACAAAACAAGTGATCTTTGAAAATGAACATCCTAGTTGCATATATCTACACTAATGAACGCCAGATCACCACCAGAATTCTTAAAATGATTATATTCCGAGTTTCCATAGTTTTGCGTGATTTTTTTCTCAAGTGAATGCATTTTCGAAAGCTTTGCGAGATCACTAGTTTAAGTGGGTAAGTTTATGACCGAACGTGCTCATCATCATAAGATATTTTATTTATGCATTTAGAACATTCATTTATTACGCACATTCACAAGTTCTGTTTACGTTACAAAGTGTTAGCCTCGCCGTGAGCATAGTCCAGTGGGATTGCCACCTTTCATGTGGATGCCTAACAACCTCAGAAAAGGATGAAACGATAGCTATGTGGGCGATAATGAAGGAGCATTTTCGCAGGAAAACATTCCTACATTATCGTTGTTCGAATGAAACACGTCAGCAACGAAACAGTGCCGTATTAAAACTCGAAAAGAGCCCTGCACCACTCAGTTCGTTGAGAAATTTTTCAGCTAACTTTTAACAATGTGAATAGTAATTCAACCTGAAATTGAAACAAGAGAATAGTTGATATAAAAAGAAACCCTATATGTAACTGAGAACTTAGACGACTCGAATTATTATCAGAAACCGAAGAATGTTTTCCATTCGCATGATCTGCTTGTCTTCTACACTCACTATCAGTTAGAAAATGTTGTACTCAGTATCACTTCATATATGCTAATTATTTCATGAAATTGACTGAATCAGAAATCCGTGCCGGAGATAATTTGTTCTGTGGTATGAAGTTGGTTGTTACTACAAAAAGCTGATATGAGTGTTAACATTTATATTTAATGCTTGTTTCTCAATGATCACTTTCCGACGTTACTCTTCATCAAATTTTCATATTATTCCTGGAATTCTTTCGAGTACGAGCCCAAGTTTTGACCGATAACATTGAATAAATCAAAATCTGCCAGTAAACTTTATGACGAAACGCAAGAATGATGAATTCGCATGTAACCACTTTAATAATAATAATAATAATAACACTATCAACGTAAATGAGGACATATCATTCATTCCCGGTCTCAACATAGTAAACATAATAATGTTAATTATCAGCTCAGTGGGATATTATAACATTAAGATGATTTCTTAATGAGATTTGAAATACTAATTGTAAAGAGTGCACCCTACTACGGTCAGAATCAGTCAGGATGAGTAAGTTTTGTTATGAAAGGACTACTTATTTCAACAGAAGGAATCTTCAACAAAGGCTAATGATTTGAATGACATTCCAATCGGATGTAAGTAACACTCAGTAAATACTTTAGGGAAAGAGGATTCTTTAGCAATATCCTTAATTAGATCATATTCACATGAAAATTGCTTCATTTAAATCATTCTAAATCAGATTCACTGATATAAAAAGTAAGTCAACCAGGAAAATTGATTTCAAACAATGCGAATATCGGAGCACTTAACCGTTTGTAGCAAGCTGCTCATGAATTGTTTATACTTCTGGTGGAAAACATTCTCCAGTATGGCAAAGTAAGATTATTATTGCCAACCGAAACCACAACCAGTGCGACAAAAACACCACCACATCAAAACTCACAGTCAGCGATGACCCGAAAAAAATGTCTTTTGAGAACTTTTTAGAACGAATGAGCATCAACTGTGGGATAATGATCGGTTGAAATATCAAATGAAGCAGCAACTGTGGGAAAGATAAACGTTACGAAGCAGTACAAGTTATAGACGGTTTACTTTATCTTGACTATCGTTTTACCATATTTAAAATTATCACTCATGTTAAGTAAACGCAATATTTCAAATGATTGAACGACAGCATATCTGATCTTCAGATAATATCTCTTATCATTAAGAGATGCTGAAAATTCATGATTTTGCTGTAATTAATGATTATATTGAGCCTATTTTAATCATCATTGTTTTCACAATCAATGTCGTTTACCTTTTGTTTGAAAATAAAAATATTTACTTGCAATTTCCGATCCAATTTATTTCATTCATTTTTTCCCTTTTCAGATTTGTATTGATACGAAATAACCTCATGTCTCGTCTTATTTATTGAGGTTCATTCAATTATTATTTCGATCGTATAATAAACGAAACGTTAGGTAGCTATCATAAACTTTAATATTACCGCTCTGACGTCGCAAGCGATGCACTGCAGTCACATCCACAAAACCATATATTATCTAAAGTAACCCATAAATATGAATACCATTACCTCCTCTTCTAAAGTCTCGAAAGTTACAACCTTAAGTCCCACATAATTGTTCAATGAATACGAAGTTATCTCATTATGAGTAGCCAAGCACCGTAAGTTTGTTCCACAATGAAAGACTGTTTTTCATCTTCCGATCTCACAAAATGTTGAAAATGACTGAACCATCAGACTCATCAATTGCGTTTAAGCAGTGATAACAATGCCAAAATTTGCCTCCACATCTCCAATAACGAAGAACCGCTTGAGGCGTGGTACCGAATCATACATGGTGCAGAAATAGGCGTCGCTAGGACAAGAATATGCTGTCTCAGTTTCGATATTATCAGATGCAATCCGATTTTGTCAGCATAGATTTAAAGTAATTACCGTATCGCTAATGTGTTCATACGTAATGAACAGATAAATTAATAAAAGAAAGTGCTCTACTCACAAGAATGCCACTGTTCTAATGCATACAATGCACTTCCGACAAATGCATCTGTAGTCCCACGTGAATTGTGTCCTCACAAAATCTTATTTTCAGATTTTTTATTTCAGTTCAATTTCGCATTCATCCCTAATAAGTCCATCTATAGGTACTGTTCTTATTCACTGTGCAACGCTGAAATAACAAAAAACACTAATTCGAGCAGAGCTATCCACAATGTTCCTACAACTACACATAATGTCTTCAAATTGCAAGACTGAGTCCAACAAAACCGAATAGCACAAATTTATTATACTGTATAACCAAAAATAGCAACAAAATTCTAACAAAATTTCGGACTACAATAATTTGATGAACTTGTACATTAAAAAAAAACACACACACACAAGCCAATCAATCAAATGAGCGCTGTACATAAAGAAAAGAATTTGAGCATCTACAAGTTTAATAACGATTACTAAAGTTTACTATTCATGTTTCTGTAGACTGGTTTGCCTGACTTCATCGCTCGATTCCATGATTAAAGAACGATTCAGAGCTTTCTACTGCGCAAGTAAATAGGAGAGATACACGAATGCACGGTTATATTAATTGACTTGGAATGGTTCTGAGGGTGTTGTTTCGATAAACTCCTATGCACTTTCCCGAGAGAACGCTCGTCCGATTGAATTTCTTTATTTTTGGAAATTTAGGATGGAACAAATTGACGGAAATGAAATGATACCTGTTTGGGTGTATAGATGAGTGGTGTTGTTTGAACAAAAATAAGTAGTGATAACGAGATAAGGATTGCACTCAGTGAAGGCATTTTCAATTGGATCTGTTGAAGACTGGTATTTGCTCTATGCTGGATACGATATACAGACTAGGAGGATACTCGAAAACGGTCACCGGAAATGCGTACAGCTGTGGTGGAGTACACAAATCAAACAAAACACATCAGCGCACCTCACGCCTTTAGTTGCCTTAGGCGGTCCTCTGACGCCTCCTCGAAACCATCCAATCAGCGAGCCAGCCTCCGCCCTTTCTCGCAACTAATTCATATAACAGATATTTCATGACAAAACTCAACTCAACACGATTGTCATAATTGAATCCTAGAGTTGTCTTAGCAATTACCATCAAGACATTTACAAAATAGTCACTATATAGTAACAACAATAGTACTATCAATAAATATAGCACACCAATACTACGTTGAAATTGTTTAATGTGAGATAAAAATCACACAAAGATGAAAATAATATTTTCTCGAGCAATTTATTATGAAAATCAGGAAAAGAACGTATCTTTCATTGCCATATACCACCTTTTCTTGTGAGTAATCGTGAAATTTCGGAAAATGGTCAACAAGCATGAAATTCACTTCCCGAAAAGTCGATTTTTCGATCTTACGCAAGCTGTAAAATATGCTTAATCTGATATGAAAAATGCGAGAACGAGTTTCGTCCTCCCCATCACCGATGGTTACACTACTACTCCAGGAAAAGTTTTTCGAGGCTAGTAATCATTTCTCCAACCACGAAAACCATGTCCGAACCTAACGAAGAAATCATCTACTGCCACGTTCACCTTTTGCCGACTCTCTTCATTATTCCTAGCTCTGTCACACTCCTCCGGCGCTGTTTTCATTTTTCATTTAGCTTTGCCACATTGCGCGTTCATAATTGAGCGAGATTGTTCAGCTGCCTGTTAGTAACAGTATGATACGCGAGTTTCCATTTGGTGTATCACGCATTTAACTAGTTTTCACAGAAGATTGGCGATTGATGGAAAAGTCTGATACTAGATTTGGATTTTGGATATCAGGTTGTATCCAGTAGACATCTTATTCTTTAGCTTGGCGTATGGCTGAAAAGTCAACTCTTTCAGGCAGTGCAATTAATGTTTTTTGACAATGTTCCGCCGGATTCCGGCGATCATTTGCACTAAAAGGTATACACAGTGGTGAGAACAAAATTGACTGCTAGATTTTACGTATAAAATTGCCCTAGAAAATGGTATCCTCATCTTTGTGTAATTTTTTGTCACACTGCAGTATTAGCTAATGACATCAATGAGCAAAAAAGTTGAAAATAATTCAACAACAGAACACAGTGAAATGATATACAATTTATGGTATCGCAAATATGAAAATTCCAGTGAAAAGTAATAATAAGAAATCATTTCTTCTCGAAAATTCTGAATTCGTCAACAATTTTAGTGACATTCACTATCAACTTTCACCTTTAAAATAATTCTCTTGAGTGAATGAGAAAACATTAGAAGATATTCTTTTTTATAAAGCAAAAACTGAACAAAAACAATCGATTGATTATTGCACATTTCTTAAGCAGATCTCTCAACTCACTGCACTAATACATTTTGTTCATCTTGTACATGAACGTCCTTTCAGCTATCCTAAAATGCAATAAAATCTGATGATATCATTCACTCACGGGAACAATTCCACTTCACATAAAGCGTTATAAAGCAAATACTCATCATAGAGAAACTGAATACAATATTATGCAATTATTAGTGCTTAAACTAACTGAACAGTTCTTATTGTGCATTATTTGCTTCTTTCCTACAAGAGCATTTCCGTTCATTGAAGTCAATTTACCATAACGAATGCTTTATCTTCTTCTATCTCTTTAGGAGATTTGTATTTCAAAAGATTCTCTGCATTCTGCAGCATTACATCGCTGAAACCTTTCACAACAATGTGTTTTATATCTCAAAAACAATACTGCACTTTTTATGAGCAACTGGATATTCCTGAGCCACATAAAATGACATATTATGGAAACACTTAAATGCTTGCTCATACGTATCCTCTTTCTTGGAGTGATGTGCTGTGATGATTACAAATTCATTATGCAATTTCCGAATGATTATCATCATTCCATTATGACGAACACGCGACTAAAAAGCTGAATTGGCAAGGAAATAATGTGGCTAACATTTCATTACATGCCGAACTCGTTTGAAATAATGAACTTAGAGCGCATAACCCCTAACTAGTCTCTCGTGGTTTACAATTATTATGTTTTCCGAAGGCAAACTTATATCTACTTAGGACGGCATTCTTGAATTAACGACCGACAAAACTGCTTTGGTGGATAATGGAATAATTATTGGCAAACGAAAGCCATTCACTGAAACTTCCCGCATGATTGAGTTCGCATATGAGTCACTTTTATGTCGAATGGGAGCATATCACTCTTCCTCATTCGATACAAACCTATAACGAAAAGAGGAACCAATTTTGAGATGATCAGTGGAATATGTGAGATTATGCGGCATACCTATCTGAATTCCTTGAGTAACAACGCAGATATTAAATTGCCCATTGAAAACGATTCTTTTGAAACGATAATATTTGAATGAATATTTTCAAACGGTAAATTTCTCAAAATACCAAACAGTGATCATCACCAAAACGGTCGATCGAAGTAAATAATGCGAACTGTCGGGAAAACATGATTCGTGATAACATGTACAAAATAGAGATGAATAAATACAAAAAAAGCACACACACACACAAAAGGAGACCAGAAAATTTCAAGAAGAAACCAAACAAAGTCTTAAAACTGAAAGAAGCGATGATAGAAGCAGCAGACTGAAAAGACCAAGAAAAGTTACTGTATAAATTATAAACGATGAAAGCATAAAAAGGCGTAAAACAGTAAAGTTGTTAGTACGAAAACGATCATCGTAGAAAAATGACAACCGCAATGATTACATATTCGCTAAACTATTTAAAAACACCTTCAGATGCATATTGAGAATATCAAAGATAAAATTTATGAATTTCTCTCACGAGCGTAATATTTGAAAAGATGAAGGCGAATGAAACAACGCACGTACAAAATTGCATTCAACAAAAAAAAAACGCTGAATAATTTTTCGATAATTGAACTGAAGACTGATTATTGTTAAGAACGAGACAAAGTCATTAAGTGCATTTTTAAAACGACAAACAAGCATGCAAAATAATCAACATACATGCGAATATTAAAACAACATAAGCAATTAATAATCTAAATGGCACTTTTAAGGTGATTCGTAATAAGCGAAAGAGAGAAGATTAACTATGGAATCATTCAAATATCATTAGTTCTTTTACAGTCGTCTTTCTCTACTCCATTGAATTATTTATCAGTTTACCTAGTTCGCACTAATTTGCCTCAAAATTAAACGAAAGCATTGTATGCTGGTGTAAGCAGCTTCAAGCGTACCGAAAAGATACTAACAGTAGAATATATTACAGTAATACGATATTTCCTTCTGCCATCTGACAAACAGTGATAATTTTTAGGGGTTTCTACAAAGGTAAAGCGACTGGTCATCGTAAAAGAAATAATTATACGAACATTGGAAAAAAAAAAACGAGAGAAATTAATAAGCTGAACTGGATATGTTCAGCGAGCGCTCTAATAATGATCGATTCGTTTCTTTTTAAGAGAATCCGATAATCATCAATCAAATCCGGTGAAATTGAAAATCAAATGAGAATTTAGATACCATTTCGAAACGAACGAATCAACGAATCAAGTAAAGCCATTTTATCTTTCTCATGGTGAGATAAAAAAGCAAGCATAACAGTCGTCAGTGACACGACTGAATCAATGCCGACTAACGCATCTCCTGTACAAAAAAAAAACAAATAAATAAAATACAATTGAATAAAAGATTTGATTCTATTTAGAAACTATGTTATTGAATACTTTGCAAAACGAATTGTAAAAGACAGCGATGACGATGCGAGAAATGAACACAGACAATTTGAATGAGAAACGAACAAAAACTGAAAAAATATGATGAGAAATAACGTAATCACTGCGCTTTCCTTGAGCTCGAAAAGCGTAATTTCTCTAAACGATTCTGCAGATGACGATTCGTTTCTTTTGCCTCATCGAGCGCATTCTCTCTATCGCGTAGCTGAAACGTTTTGTTTTCCGTTGTTATAATAAGAGATGTAATAAGTCAAATTTCAACCAAACTTCAGAGGAACTAAATCATCATCGGTTCTGAAGTTATTCCCCGATAGCACTGGAATCTAGGTCTCTATAACTCTGACAAATTACGACAAAAACAAAGCGAATAACTATCATAAATTTCGATAAATTCGTGATCAGGAAAATGCTTTCGAGAAGATGACACTGAATACAGATAAACGAATGAATCACGTTTGTGGCTTGGAGGATAACTAGTGTCAGTGCCCTCATATAACACGAATTAGGTGTTACATCAATCGAAACATCGAACTGGAAATAAACGCAATTCATGGACGAATGAAAACATCAGAGACGCTTCAATTTTATCTGTATCATGTATCACCAATTATTCAATTCTTGATTCTTGATCACGATATTAGAATCAGCAGAGATGTGGCGCACTTATAATTAAAGACCATCTGCTGAAAGCATTTGTCTCCACTTACACTGTGCTGTTTTAATTTAATGAATTCCCTTTCGTTGAAATTCATACAACTTTAATATTTAATATTGAAGACGATTTATTGGATGAATCAAAGAAAAGAAAAGCCGACATTATCTTTTATAAATTTCGAAATAACGTCTAGAAGATAACATTTGAATTTCAAACTAACATCTTTTTTTAGTTGACGGTTTTGAGATTTCAATTCGGTTAACTGTTTTTCAGCCTGTTCTGCACTCGTTTTGAACCTTTTCAGTTGGCCTTCCAATCGAATTGTCTGCATTCAAGTTACAAATTAGTCGAACAGAGTTCATTTACATTGTTCAGAACAAGAAACATACGCATTCAACTACAGATTGCTAGTTAAGCAGATTCAGGGCGGAACTTTCAATATTCAACGAACATACGGAGGCAGTGGTGAACCCAGTTCATCACCTTTAGCGAAAGCAATCTTTCTTTTGCTTAGCTACAGAATGGATTATCGCAGGATGATTCATTTCAATTTAAATAAATCGTTTATTTGTGAAATCGATAACTTCTTTAAGGTTCAGAACTAATATTATTCAGGAGTCGACTGAATTGTTGAATGAAATGTTCAAGGAATAAAAATAAGTGTAGCTCTTACATTTCCTTGATAGTTCGTGTTCTCGCGTTCTGATTCTTGAAGTTTGAATTTAATTTCGGCGAGCTGCTTTGCAGCATCTTCTGAAATTCCAAGTTAACCGACCGGAACCCGAACAACAGTGCTTCATAAAGTAATTGAGAAAAAAAACTCGGATAGAAGGCGATTCAACATCAATCAGTGAAGATAATGAGTATCCAAACATCACGATGCATAACTACTACTACAAACTAAAAATCAAACACACAATGCATCAGTGGTTCGTAATTTACTATCGTAAGGGGTAATTAACAATACAGAAACATACTAATAAGAGCAAGCAAGAACTAGAACTGTTTTGAGAAGGCATGCAAAAATACGGTAATAAACGGCATGAATGCGGAAGACGCTCACAACAAGAAGAAATGAACTGATTATAGCTATCAGAAATTATGAGTGAATGATGAAGGCATTTCGAATATTCCATCGTTTGCTAATGGTTCTATCTAAAAGCGACTAATTTCTGTTTATAATCGAAAAGAAACGTTTGTTTTTGTTCAATCGCCTCCAGCCATCATTAATATTCGAAAAAAAAACACATCAGATATGCAATCATTCAGAACATTTGATTGCCAACAAACGTTTTCCATCCATTCATGCAGTGATTGAAGTGGCTAAAATGTGCGCAGACATTCAAATCAAATTATTTTCCGAATGAAAAAAGAAAACAATTCATGCGCCTCATCATCATTTCTTAAGAGTAAGCTGATACCACATCAAACTGGATAACTTCTTTATGCATGCGCCAATCAATGACATAAACATTTATGGTAGATGCAGGGATGAACTTTCGGGGATACATGAAATTAGGGTGAAATTTTCATAAACCCTATCAAACCAACACCCCAATGGTTCTTCGTTAGGTTATTGGCTTGCCCACTCTGAATCGAACGTCTTCCGCAGCTTGTCTAATCATTAACCTGCTCTTCCACCCACTCTTTACCTGCTTATCTTTCCTTTCACATGAATTTGCTTAAAAAATTGGTTACAATTTTAGTGAAATGGTTCAGGACTCAGTGCGTAATCTATCGAAAGTGATTCGAATCGAGAAAATGCAATAGCTGATTTTACATGAAGAAGTTTGTCGGTGGTTGACCTGACAGAGATGAATATGAGGACATTTATCATAAATCTACGTGTGAAAAAGATACACCGTTGGGATTTAACGACATCAACGTCTATTCATTTCTGTGGACTTCTGCGATAAAATAACATCAATATACCATGAATCATTACGAGGATCAATGCGTTAATTTTTGCATCTCGTTTTAGAGTATCGTCGAGGGATTGGCGTATGTTAAAGTTTGATTTAAAAACATGAATTTCAACATAAAAACTGCGTTCAATAAGCTGAAGCATGTTAATATTTCAATGCAAAAGTACAGTTCGGGATACCAATTCGGACAAACTTAATACGCTTCTTAACGATATGATTAAGAGAGAGTTTAGTTACTGAATGCAGATGATGAAAGTTGATCAACAGTGGAAATTACGCAATCAAGAGAATTTTTTGGACGAAATACACGTAATCCGAAAATACGCTCCTGTAAAAATCGGCTACTTGGATAGAATAAACGTGTTCATGCGGAAAAAACAAAATCGAACTCACAGAAGTAAATGAATAAAAGATAGTAACTCAAATTCAAAACAAATAGTGAACAAATAACGTACTGAGTTGAATTCTGATATCTGTTAGAAATTATTGCACTCATTAATGTCGTTGCTGGGTAAAAGTTAAATAGAATTGTTCCTCGCATTTGCGACTGAATTTAGAGGAAAACTAAATGTGAAAAATGAGGCGTATTCTCAAGATGGATCATTCTCTTATCGTCAGTAATTTTGGCCACTTCTGAATGACATGATCACTCTTACATAAGCTGAGGGTCAAATTAGATTGAAATAAACACGAAATAAAAGTTGTATGAAATGACATTAGCAATAAGGCACATGTTGATTAGTTACAGTGGTGTGTGTAGGTAAACAAACGCTGACAAAGATGTGATCCTTGAACAATCAAGCAGGGGAAGTGAATGCTATCAGGATGAATTAAGGGTGAATGCTTCTTTTGTATTATCAAAAATAAAAACAGCTACTTAATCGAATAAGCATTTGATCCAGAATATTCGACGATCATAACAAAGAGTTTAACTATTTTCATTCATGAACAGCACTAAAATAGTCAAGCGCTTCAACTGCAATTGCTACAGGAGGCTCTCTGAAGGAAGTGACAAAATGAACATCAAATGGATTATGAAAAGAAAACCAACTTTGTAGATCGTCGTTCAACGATCCGTTGTGAGTGGATGCGAGGTGTTCACTTCGGGCAGTTCTACGAGCGTACAATGACTGTTCAGCCTCCTCTACTTGCTGTCGCATTTTTTTATTCTAAATAATATTTAGTTGAATTTTTGTTACTAATTTGTAAGATCGTTATCAATCAATATTCCTGAGGTGCAAGATTTAAGTGAGAATAAAAATTGTACTGGAGAGCAAGCAAATGCCATGAATAAAAAATTCACGACAAAGACAATCCTACCAGACCGCAAAGTACACTGATAATAAATCAAATTTTGAACTGAAACTGCCCAACAGCAGAACGAGAAGACGTCTGCCCAATAATAAAATTAATAACTGAACTATTTCTGCATTCTAACAGTATTCAATCTATTACAGCATGTGACCAAAAGGACAATGCGTAATAGATTACTGCTGCGAATATGAAACGTTCAAGAATGAGAATCCATCTAAGAAGGCACTTATAAGGATATGTGCATGTTTGTTGGTACGTTATTGCGCATCTGCGTGCACAATATTTATGCAAATAATTTAAAAAATAACGAGCATTTCAAGCTAACAACCTGAAAGATTCCATTTCGCAGAGACTGCGAACAAATTAACAGAATGCAGAGACTGTCCACAATGATCTTTGAATAATGCTTGTTTTTTGGAATAATACTTGTTTCAAAGAGTTGAAACAGACGAATACAAAATTATTAAAGGATATTTATATATGCTTAAAATAAATGCTACGCTCACCATATCGACCAATTTTTTAACTTTTTCGTCCAAGGTTGATGAACCTGAGATCATCTTATCCACTAATGAGATTGTTTGTTGTGAGAAGACCAACGCTTCCGGCTTCCTGAAATGTCTTCTAATTCCTTGATTTATAAATGAATGAAGATTTTTTGATGGATAAGTTCCTCGAAGAAGTAATTGTGTCAGGACGAGCAATAATTTGAGTAAGTTTACTTCGAAAGACAGATTTCACTTCGAAATAAAATAGACCAATACAAGCATACATCGGGGGTGCTCCTTCTGTTTGAGAGACAACAGAATCGTCGGCCTGTTGCTCCACAAGAACCAGACCGTTGTCCTGAAATTCAATTTTGCTTTCCCTCCAGGAAAGAAACCTACTGAAATGAAAATGCGCAACTGGATAAAAAATGGAGAAGATCGCATCACAATCCGATACAAATGAAGCTGATAAACATATAAGATTCATTCAGTGGAAAGGACAAAAAATTAATAAATTATGATTTATAGTCAGTAGACGATTATCACAGGAAAACTAACGGAAATTTTCAAAAAATTCAAAGTACACTTACTTGTATTAATTGATCTCTTTGAGCGATTTCTGCTCGTAATATGGCTTGTTGTGAATTAAGTCCATCGATTGTTCGCTTCAATAACTTCACTTCCTATAAAACTTACATGCTACTATCGTTTTGACATAGAACAAAAAATGCTAAACTTGTAATTTTTTTCACTCAAAATTTGACACTTTCTTTTCGTTATTGAGAAAGGAATGAAACTGAAAAAAAATTGATACGTCTGAATATCAACAGACTAAAATATTAATGAAAAATTATTTTAATACTGATCCATAAAAAAGTACATACACTAGTCAAATCACGTGTTTCCTTCGCGGATAACGCTAAAAGTTGATCTTTTTCTTCCATTTCGTCTTTCAATAGATCGATTTCGTACAAAAGTGCTGACTTTTCGTTATCTAACTGAGAGTAGAGGAACATCGCTCGTTGAAATTTATCTTCCAATTCTGTAACTTTCTCCTGAAAAATAAAATCGATCAATCAAATTTCACCAGTCATTTGAAAGAATTCTGGCACTCCTTCGAGAAAATTTGCACATTCAAAAAAAATTCAAGAAATTTTTTCTGGGTTTCACATGAACATGGACGCTACACAAATCAAGAAAAAGGATAATTTCTGATAATTAAGCCAACTGTATCTCACACAATTACCACGATATATGTTAATTGCTTCGTGCAACAGTTGAAAAAGGACAAATAAAGATGAACAAAAAGCAGCGAGTTAAGGATTGAATCAAATGAAAGAAAACAATAATTGCAACCTTTAAAGCAATCCTCTCAGAAACTGCACCTTCAGATGGTTCTTTCGAAGGAGTATCGTCAGATGTCGACGCTACTGTGTCCTTCTGAATTAAACAACACACATGCAATTGTTAATTCAAATTTGTTATGCCATTAAATATTACAAAAGCACTCACTCACACGTTATGGTCATTATTTCATTTGAAAACAGATGGAAAATTCAACTCAGTGGAACTGATGATCATAAGAAGCGTGCTCAACCAAGGAGAACACTTGAGACACCAACAACTTGAATATAAGAAAAATGTAAAGACAATGGAAATACTGAATCGAATGAGTCTGACATGAAATAAACACAAAGAATCTATTTCACCACTTGCAATTCTGAATCGTTCTTGCAATTTCACTTGATAAACCGAGAATCAAAATATATCAAACGCAATTACTAAGCAGGCAAGAAATGACCTTCTTTGCTAAAAATGGTGCATGGACGAGTCACAGCTGTTGCAAGCAATGCCTCATCTCAACTTCTTCACTTCTTCTATACGAAAAATTGATTGGAAAAATAGAGTTGAACTCTAAATTTATTGGCTTCCAAAGTAAACATAAAATAAGAACAGTCAATTTTTGTTGAGTTCCATCCTTACGTAAAACTTATTCTTTTCACAACCGAGTACGGTACAACTGCTGCGATTTGGTCAGCAGATTACTGCCTGTTATATTGTAACTGGAACATTAATTTAGCAGAGATTGAGCATTATAATTCAACTTATTCACGAATTCAGTTGCTGAAGCGCTTTAAAAAAGATCACTTTGAATGATGAAGAAGATTTTGATTATAGTGGAAAATCTAACAACTGATCGATAGAATGTTACTTGGAAAGACCACTACGAGACAGAGTGCTGACTCTTCACAACAAATATGGAGGATATGATAGTTTTTGGTACATTCCAAGTGCAGAAAAGTTTGAAATGGGCGGAAAGCATTGACAACCTTGCTGAAATACCTCGCATTTTTACTCGAATACATTCGTACGATTCCTGTGAATATTTGCTTAGAATTTTTTAAATCATAAAATCAAGGCGCATTAGCGGGCAGCTCTATGGTTTACGATTGAAATCTTTGCATAAAATGTAATCAAACGAAACAGACTTTGAAACATGCAGGAAAGGCAATCCAAAATCGACAAGGAGTATATATTGCTTAACGCAATCGAAGAGTCATTCATTCGGAATATAATAAAAGTCACAATCGTTCAATAGACTAATGCACATTACGAGTACGTATTTAGAAAATGACACAAATCACATCAATTCGCTTTCAGTGTTAATGTGAGTATCGAAAGCTTGCCATTCAATGTAACGCGACTAGGTTTCGGAAACATGGCTCAGGTTCTTCGAAGCTGTCCAAAGCTGACTAAAGTTCTTTGTAAAATTCACGCGGATAAAGTCTGAATCACATTTCTCTCGAGACCTGGTCGCGTTTATTCCGACAAAAAGCTTCAAATTAAACCATAATGTTAATAAAGAAACTTACAGCATTTCCAGCCCCTGAACTGCTGTTATTTGCAGCATCAGCCTGAAAAGCAAGACAAATCAAACTTTCACTTACAGAAAACAAAGCATATTAGCGAATCAACACCATCACACTGGCAAGTTTTACCAAACAAAAAACCCCTAAAAACCCTCAGAAGATAACTTCTAATTTGATGTCAACTGCATTATACACATTAAATGTTCGCGCATATCGAATAAAATCACACTTTTACTTTGCGAAATGGACCATTAAAATTTGAAATGAACAAAATTAATTGACTATATTGCCTCTCTGTATTGTCGTTCCAGTTGTTCCAGACGGATCTGTCTCGCCTCTTCTCTTGCTTGACGTTTACGCGTCATCCTTTCTTCTGCCTACAAAAATGACTGAATTCAATTTATATCTTAAAAACGGATTCTTCAAAACAGCCAAATTTGCGTGTTTTCAAACGTATCATGACCGAACTAGAATTTTTTCTTTGTCTTAACCTCTTCGATCATAGCAGAATTTATTTACCTATTTGGATAAAAGCTACAACTTCAAACTGAAGCCACAAATGAGGATTACTGATCCTCAAAATGATCAATACAATCAGCTATCTGCGGTGCTATTAAGAAAGTAGCTCTGCTGGCTTTTACGCTTCCATTCGAAATAAAATCGACGAATAAATTCTTAAAATGAAATAAAATTCCAAAAACCAAATAAAACGATTGAAATAAAATTTACAAAAATTATTTACTAAATTACAAATAACGTGAAATTACTAAATTTACAAATTACTAACATCACGTGAAATACGGTCGAGCACTTGCTCTTCGGCGGTATGCCTACTGACTGCACGACGTCGACCACCACTATAAGTACTCATGTTTCCCTAACTTAAGTTTCTGCCACAGTCAATGAACACCTCAACTGCACTGAAATAGCACAACATTAATGCGGTCCACAAAAGTATGGTAATGAAAATCAATCGTTCGATCACGTCGCAAACAGCAGACAACGTACGCAATTCAACCAGCTGAATCTTAACTGCTTAGAATTCATCTTACTCTATAACTCTTCAGGCCGTCGAAAATTTTACTTAACTCAAAAATATAAAACCATTTTCAGTTAGCATGCAGTACATGACAGTCAGATAACTCGTTAAAACACTGACAAAATAATCGCACTCAAACTAACATATTACGAACGGAATGAATGTTAGCGTTACTCGATTCAACTAAACTGAAAATCAAGTTTTGATAAACATATTACACTTGATCACAAAGTGATGTATGTTTATTACAGATGATGCGTATATATCTTTATTACAGCAGCACATGTCTACAGCATCAGCACTATGTGACTGCGTTAATCACATCATTACAACGCTTCAACTCGTTAGATATCCAAAACAGACCTAGCAAATTCGACGAAACAAATGATGGCAAACAAATCATAACGAATAATTCTCACATAGATAAATCTGATGCATACTTTTTTAGTAATACTTTTAGTGATATCGCCAGAATGATGACAAGAATGTGGATGGTATTAAGATGATGAATTCGAAAGCGCAGAGTCACTGAATCGCTATACCCACGCTGAGTTTCATTTCTCGATTCTATTCCTAAGGTCAGTATTTCTGTTGCGCTTCTAGAGATAATAAATTCGGTTAAGGTGGTGATCTGCACGGTCTAATTCCCAACCACATAGTAGCCGGTCACTTTACTCGCCATAATTCGTTTCGGTTCGATTTGAGCAATGCGAACAATATTTTACGTACGTACTACAAAACGCGTGCTGTGATACATTATGTTCTAGTGATGGGATCCGAACGAAATTTCAGTTCGGTCCCAATCGACCTTTTAACATTCCAACATTCGGAATCCCGACCAAACTTCAGAATTGTCCGTTCGAAATCCAAATCTCGGGATTCCGGCCCGAATTTGTCGGATTTTTCCGACCAAACCTCGGCTTGAGGCTATCACTATTGTGATCCCCTAAATCAATGGTTCTCAACCTTTTTTGCTCCGTGGACCCCCAAGAAAATTCCAAGATGCCCTTGTACCCGTACTCTACCTTGCACACCCTCCTTCACCCCACTCATCGCACTCACTCCGAACCCCACCCTTTCTGGACCTCCTGGCATGGCGTCCCGGCCTCCCAGGGGGTCCATGGACCCCAGGTTGAGAAACCCTGCCCCAAATTAATACTGGGCAGTGTTCATTTGTTTTGGTGCGGTGATGCATTGAATTTAGGCAACATGAGTAAGCATTAAACTTCACTATGTAATTAATGATTATTGATGGTGTTTCTGCTGGTAGTTGTTTTAAGAGGATGGTGTGACCAGAGATTTCAAAGTTTGTTTCTGAATATACGTTCAGCTGCAGCAGTGACAATTTTTGTTTTCATTCTTATTTGAGTTGTTATGTTCACGAATCTCATGTTATTATTCATGGTTCAATGGGATGGATGCACTCTCCTGTGGCATTCTGGTAAAATGAACAGCCACTGGAGCAGCCCTCATTACCTAAAATTGCAACGTTTTTTTCACAACTTTGTGGATAACTCTACGGTAAACGTGTCTGTGAAAGGGAGAGGTGCCGTAAACAATCTGGATGAGTCTCAATCCCGTGGCTTGAGCTTCGTTCTGAGCTGGGTGGATCCCGCGATAAACCTCAGCAGGATGCAGGCGTAAGGCTCTGCTCGAGATTGCTGTGTAAGCCGACTTCTTCTATTGAACACGTTGACTTCAAGATAACACCTGGTGATACCTCCAGAAGGTGGTAATTGCCGAATGTCGGAATGTAGGTGTGGAATAATAACAAATTGAGGATTCGTTGGCAGTTTTGTAGTCGAAGTTGATTTTGTAGTCAAAACGGTATTTCATTCATACGCATTCGCAGTTCAATGTGCGGAGCAATTAGTTTATGCGAATTGTAAGAACAGCTCGCAACGGGATTTCCATAAGCTCAATAGGTTTTGATAATTTCACTGTGGATTCAATAAAGGATTTCGCTGATGTGTTGTCATTTTAAATGAATATACGTTTTGCAATTATGTGATCAGATCCTTCTAGTAAAGTTATGGTTCTCTGTGGCAATCGAGTATAGAAAAAGTATTGCATCTCCTGAGTGGGTTGCACAAAAAGTATTGCCTTTTCGACCGTCGTTCATCCGTCTCGCTCATACGAGAAATATTATAACAAGGCCAAATTTTTCGATTTTGGAACAATATTTTCAGACCAGCAGTAGTGCCAGGCCCAAAAAAACAGAATGAAATATTCGATGACCGTAGGATGAAAGATACCCTCAGATTCTAGGAACGCACAACTTGAGCATGATTCTTTAGCCTATTCGGGTGGTGTTCTCATTGTCGAACAACTTTTACATTCAGGTTTATGCAAATGAGCCATTCACTTCCACCGTCCATTTCTCGTTATGCATTTGATCACCTCTCTATGGTCATCTAAAGGAAATCATGCTGACGTTTTCGAGACGGTCGATAGCTTTGAAGCATTTGATCACTCTGTCGGTCATCCTTCAATTAACAGTAGGCTAAAGAATTTCATTTTCACATATTCGGATCAATTTATGTTCAAAGTTCAAAAAAAAAGTGCTGCTCTGGGATATTGTTAATGAATAAGACCTGATCCATCGAAGTATCAACAGAAATCTCTCGGAAGGTGTCGGCATTTGGAGGCTATTCACCTTGCGATTAGCAGCATGATAATGCAGACTTTCACGGTGGTAGAATCATGATTGTGGTGACCTCTACGCACAAGATTGAGAAGAAAGTTTGGATTTTGTGACATTCGCATGAGATATAACCTCAAACATCAGAAAATCTCATGATCACCGCAAGAAACAGACCAACTTACAGTTATTGGTTTTACATACCCCATTAGAAAATCTTGAATGTGTTATCATAACCGGTTGGAATATCGAATGAATATATCATCATTGATTGAATGAATGAATATGTTGATTGCCTAAACTTGTTACTTATTCGCGTCCATGTAGAACGTTCGTTTTGTATGCTAAAAGTGACAACGAAACATCTCCTGAGTATTGCTTGTTGAATATTGCATTCTCAGATTACACTCACAATAAGTTCGTAATATTTTGTGCGCAAACCAATATATTTTGACTATGAATCCAATTTTCCTTCTTTGAACTACAACTGCAGTTATTGTTGATGCGATGTTATTGTTATCATCCTAAAAATAATTATATGTAGGAAATTTGATGGCAAATGTCGAAAATTTATGAATGCATTATGTTCGTTGAAAATTACTAATAGCAGTCTGGGCTATTCCATGAAATGAATTTTTTTGTTCGCATCATGTTCATAATTTACTGTATAATGAGTACATATGAATTATTCATCACATTCTTTTCGAATCTAGTATTTGTGCATAACAGTAATTGATCTTTTCACAAGCAGAAGTATAATTCGTTAGAACTGAAGCAGTTCATAAAGAAGGTCGTCAGATAATCTTATTTTCAATCACTGGTGGAACTGAGTTTATTTTTTGTTGTTGTTGAAAAAACAAGCGAGGTGAGTAAGAAAGAATTTAATGAAGAATTATTAATTATGATGATGAGATCTTATATGAACGAATACATATCATTCCCTTGCAATTATGCAACATGCTACAATCAACAACAACACAGATGCCGTGAGCGGAAACTGACTTTCGGAACTATATAGGATGGATTGTTTGGGTTCATTCCACGTTTCTGTTTTGATTTTGAATTATTCAACTTCGAAAGTGGCGTTCTTCTCATGAAAAAAAATCACATGGATTCATTGAAAGCACTGAACAGGCCACTTGCGTAAACAATAAATTTCTTTTGACGTAATATTTACAATTCGAATCGAGAAGCTGTTCTCGTGTGGGTAGTTCGAAAAGAGGAAATATATGGACGTGGAACATTGGATGATGAACTGAAATATGAGGTCACTGAAGTTTTACTTTTGCTTCAGTAATTCGAATGAGAAATTTGAGAAGATTTTGAACAACGGAAAACGCAATTGGCTGTGAAACTTGGTTATGAAGTAATAAACAATACAAAAACACACTTTGCATGAGAGAAGTGAATGTTGAAATGAATTTGAATTTACACTGAATATGCAAAACAATTCGATACGCTTTGCTTTCTGTCGGTGGAAATAGCTAGTTGGCGAGAGAATCGTTCGGTAACTTTCATCGAACGAATATACATTGAAATGTACAAGTAACACTGGATAGGATACTGACATGAACGTTGGGCAGTGACGAAACAATGGTAATATTACTTTACTACCATAAAGTATTGTAAACACAGCATGGAAACGCTGCTAAACTCATAATCAGTAATGTATTGAACTAGCATTAACGTTTCATAGGTGATTTGAATTGAAAGAAGCTGAATTGGTTGTGTGTTAGTGACTGCTTTTCAGTTGATTGCAGTTCACGGTGATCAGATGATTCATTCGTTATTATACATCGAAATAATCGAGTTTCTATAATAGTGCATGTTGATGTATGCAAATCGCATTCGAAATAAGTATCGTGTACCATCAAAATGAAGCCATTTGACGCACTGAACTATGATTCATTTGCTCTTTGACGAATACAGCGGCCTTTAGATGTTTTAAATCCATTACAGCAATGTTCATTGCATGGCTCTGTGACGGATTTCTCCCTGAAAATCATAAACACATCGTTTGAATATGGGTTTGCCATTTCGAATTGCATGAAAAACCATTGGCACAAAATGAGATGTGAGAAATATTTACATTGAAAAGCGTCTGCAACAATATGTAAATAGTAATTATCTACTGTTACATCGTTATGGGTGAAAATGTTTTTCAATTTCAACGAGCACACACTGAACAATCACGATATTTGAGAACTAAAAAAGAACTCACTGCCTGCATCTCAAGCCGGTTATTAAATCAAGCAATCCTCCGCATTTCGTTTCAACGAACTTTTTCTTCGTACAATATCCCCTGCACGGTGCATCGTTACAGACCTCATTTTGCGTCGATTCACCGCTGTAACAGTATTCCTCGTTTAAGGCTTTCTAATGTAATATTCCGGAATCAAATAGATCCTTGCAAGTGTTTTTCAGTTTCTTGCTGAATAAGAAATTTTTCCCGTTAGCAGAATTGCTCATAGATATGAATATGTAGTGGTGCAATGAGAAGTATGACGATATTTAGGGCTGCTTAGTGATTTAAGACCAACTAACAAACAATCGTTATGCCCCAGAGGACACAACCGTTGACGGGTCCGTGTGCCACATGCACCGCAAGATGCACTACATGCAGACCACTGCGACCATTCAGACCATTGCGGTTCACTCAATAACGCACCGTTCAGAGGGATTGACCTCACTTGTGCTTGAAATCCTTTACCACTTCGATAAAACGAACGAAACAACACCAACATATCTTCTGTAGCCGACTCTATCGTAGTTTTTGGTGCGCCATAGCAGCAATATCTATGATAGAGGTTGATAAATTCAACTGCGACCCGGACTTGTACGATTATATAAATGGGTGATTTTTTCTCATCAATGAAAAGAATGATGAATGAAGTAAATCATTCGTCCTGGAAAAATGATAAATAATAACGACAGTAATAAGAGCAATAAGTGCTAACCGCATTCCTGTATTCGCGAAATCAGTTGAGTTACGAATCTCGATATAATCCATACAAAGTGAATGCTGCACTTTGCAGTACATCTCAAATTCACCATAAAATCTCAGTTGAACTCGTTGACCTGGCAAAGCAGTTAACAACCAACTACACTCTTGACCCTCACGGAATTCAGTCGGATAGCCAGGACTAGTGATACGGGTCCATCCTAAACCCAACTGTAAACGTCCACCACATTCAGCACCATAACCAGGCATTACTTCTTCGCATAACTGTAAATTTTGCTGCACTCATTCAATTCACATCAGTTCCGTTCAAAACTAAAAGACTCCATTATTGAGATAATAGTTGATCATTGAGTTATTCTAAGCAGAATGTACATATTTCTCGGCTCACAAACAGCCAACTTGTCTTTTTCATGAAGCAGGACAAGTGAGTAGCGGTGGTATTTGCGAAATATGAATTCATTTCAGAACAAATTCTTGATAACTGCTCAGCTAGCATTTGTTGCAAGGTAAGCGGACCCACCCGTCCAGTGAATCCATCCGGACAACGACATCTATCACATCTTCTCGGATCTGTATAACCACCACGGAGACATGGTAGTTCTTTAGGGCATACATTGGTGCAATAAATAACATTCATAAGACGGATATCGTTGAACGATAATTGATCTCTTTGACCGATCGTTTTTTGGTAGTCGGCAATATTCGTGTTCAGTGTGAATAAATCATCATAACGGCCGAATGCTTTGCTTCTGAATGACTTGTTTCGTTGTTCATGTGAAAAGAGCATTAATAGTGCAAGGAATTCATATATGGGCGTCTGTTTCAGTTGAATGGCAATTTGGCTTGATCTGCGAAGGATTTAAAATTGATTTTCTCTCGAGCCTTCTAACTGAACATGCTGGAATGAGGTGAAGTAAAATCGTGGTAACTCGACTCATCTTGTTGTGTTATCAAAATGAGGTTATTGAACTGACTGCAAACCTATAATGCATTATGCTGCCATAATCATATGGCACACTACCATTATCCACATCAGCCGGTAATTCCTTTAGAAATTGTCCTTTACTGTCTCGATCAATGTTTTCCCAACGTACAGTCACATAATTATCGCGATCGGGTCTTGATTGTTCATGCCAGAAGCCAAGTGCGTGTGCCACTTCATGTGCGATAACACCTAACTGAAAGAGGATATTTTCAGATCGACTTAATGATGAAACCGTGCTGATGTGCCTTCTTGTCTGTACCATTTTTATGACAGTGATTCTCGCCTGTGAAACAGCATAAATTCAATACCTTCATTATCAACAAAAAAAAATGTGTTTGTGCTAAACAAATGGCTCAATGACAACTTAAATGACAAGGTATTGCGGAATGGGAGAAAGTGTAATTAAAATGAGATATCATCGATTGTCACGAATCGATTATGGTAGAACATAGCAAAATACCCTCACGTTCGCAATAAATTCACTTCGTTCACTCATCTAAAAAAGAAGCACATACGAACTTAAACTTTCGCTCGTGTTTCTTTTCGATTATCTATAGAACGAGTACTACAAACATATGATTGATTTACCATATCAATGTCTTTTCATGATACAATTAATTTGGTTGAATCTTATTATTTGCCAAACAAACCAGTTTACATGACCTGTTCGCATTAAAAGAAAAAAAAAACAATTTTTGACTCATTTTTCATCGGATAATATTCTCAAATGGATATATTCACATTGTTTTTCGATGGTTTCGTTCAATAATTGGATTATCGTTTAGAAATGAATCATCGAATATTAATTCCCACTTTGATCCGTACTGTCAAAAAATCAGCCACCTGGACAATTTACTCACATTTCGTAAATAAACTAGCTATTGATTAGTATGTTTTTCATCGCCATGACTATCCCAAAAAACATTCACAATTGTAAGCATAATTTTTACTTATGTGAGAATCACTCAAATTCATCAATAAAAACACTTGGTTTCAGGCTCTACAAGAGTTGAAATTGTTGAATCGAAGCTAGCTCTATCACGAAATGCTTCTCTGTTGTTTCGTGATTGTAATCATATTTTGAGTGGTGCCAAATGTATTGAGCGACAAACCCGTATGCATTCAGGTGACAAAGAAACATATTGCGGTTCACCGAGAGGATGCCGTCCGACATTAGAAGCACATCCATCGACGTCAGTGAATATAATTCTGTTACCTTCCGGTTCATCATTTCTTCTTTCAAAATTTAAACATGTTATATTATGCCAGTGCTGTAATGCCAATTCTATTATGCGTTGTTCGCGTAATGCTGAAATTTATTCAATAATTTTTCAGATAACTTTGAATTTGATATGCCATACATTCCATATGAAACTGATCATAACAACTATGTGTGTTTGTTCACCGCATACTAACCACACATCTTCAATTCACTGGTAACGCAGAATTTTGCAACGATATTAAGTCCTCATTGTGTTATTCGCTTACTATGGGATCCGTCGAAGCTGTAAACGATTGGTTTATGAGGATCCCATCTTCTTAGCTCAGAACTCACAAATTTTCGTTTCGTCCTTCGTCTCTGTTGGACGGTTCGTTCATAGATATCCTTTGCTTGTTCAGCATCCAATACGATATCTCCTGAATATTCATTTTATTCATTGCCCGAGAAAAATTTTCTGAATCGTCGTAACTCCTTCACTCAACGGTGTCTTGCTCACTTGATCGTCACTTCAGGTTCCCGTTTCTTGAAACTTCGTTTCTACATCCGTAAAAAAACAGCCGATTTCAGAGCTAAACTAATTCTTAAAGATTACCGATATTCCAAAATTCAATAATCCCAAAAAAGCAGTATTGAATCAGAATGTGTCCTAGTTGACTAAGCGAGTAAAAATCGTTGATGTTGTACGAGCTGAATTTCTTTCATAAATAATCAGTTTCATAAATTAACAAAGAAAAGTGCGCAAAATTGAACATCTAGTTGACGGATGTAATGTACAACTTGCGAAGCAACAAGATTGCATTGATTTGTTGTTTAAATCATTAATGGAGCCAGTTCCAGAGATCAACATACCTTACAAACACTAGAATAACAAGCATTTAAGATCGGAGTCTTTTCAGTGAAATTCATATGAGAGATTAGAGCACTACGGAAAGCTTCTAGAATTTCAACGGAGGAAAATTTCAAAGATTCGAAAACTGTGAATCATTCTAATGATGAGTGCCTCGATGAGCAAGATTTTGGCACACTGCTCACTGTTATCAGGCATGAAACTGAGGCTAAGAATGTTTGACCTTCGAAATGTCTGCCATTTTCTTCCGGATTAATACTCTTAGTTGAGTCATCTTTTTGGCGTCGCATAAAATCGTTCAACGCTCTCGACAGCTGAAACAAATATTCAGCTTGACTTGATAAGTGATAGTATTTTTTAAAGAGTGGTGTGCATCGAGTGTGGTTATCCAACTTTTTCTTTCCTTCAAAGAGACAGCTGAGAACAATCCGTAATGTAATTTTTGAATGACGTTATTCACTTCAACTAATGCGTTGTCTAATAACGTTTTCCTACTGCGATTGTTCCGACAATGAGTAAACTTCACTCAAGCATAATTAGTTTATTTTGAAACGCCAATAAACTTCACTGAACAAATGTGCTGACGTATGCAGCAAATACGTATTCAACAAAACAAGTTTCTTTCAGTTAAAACACTCTCCCGAAGGACGTTATTTCACATGCACAATGATTAGGTTCTCTTCAGTCAATGCTTAACAACACTCTGAATTCGCCGAAAAGTTGTGAATTGCCTAATTAAAATTCTCCTTCACTAATTTATCGCTTTCGCCAAGAAGCCGAAGAAAATTAATCTGCATTGAATAAACATACAATCCAACGAAGATAGCTCATCAGAATCAGAAATGGATTAATCTTCTCGTGCCCCTTCGTTATAAGAACCTTTTTCATTGCGTTATACTATCAGTTGAAATTGACCGGGCTCACAGACAGCGTATAAAGCTAGTGCGGTTTATACATGCACAGGTAATGAGCGAATAAATGCATGAAACTTTTATGAACATTCATTGAACGGAGCATAAATTCACCCGTTTTTGATTGACAATTCAATATTTGTATGTGAAGAGACAGAGTCATCAAATGTAAATGTGGCTTTATTCAGCAGATACATCAGTTGAGCAATAGACTGCGCAAATGATATGATGACTAGCACATGTGAGCAAAATTACGGCAGCGAAAAAAGCAGAGCGAGAAAAAACATCAGAAAAATGCCAATGAGCTGATTCAATAGTCAGCAATTTCAATCAGTTGATCGGAGGAATGAGTTCAGCTCATGTCGTGAGTTTCAGTTCAATGGATTTTCAAACTATTGTTCTAAGCAGATGCCACAAATTCACAATAATCATCAGTATGGTGTAAATTACGTTCATTACTAACAAATCGTTCAAATTTACAACCTCTCACAAAATATGAATTTGTAACATTTAGGTATCTTCCAATTCTTCTTTCCCACTCAATTTTAGTCATCAGAGTCTTTCACTTTTCACAGATGAATAAATGAATTTGACATTTCCCTATTGCTTTGTTTGTCTAATGCAAATCATTGCAATTGCCTGCTGTAATGAAAGTTCAAGAATTACCAACGAAAATGAATGAAGAAATCGCTTGTGAGGATGAAGAAGCACTAATTCGGTATGTAAACATTCGGTGTTGAACTGGTTTATTCAACCAATTTCAAATGTTATTACAAATTTATCGCACAATGGTATACGCTCACTCAGGTGCTTACTTATCAAAGAGTAGTTAATAACCGTCGAATGTTCATGATAATATGAGCATAAAAATCTGGAGCTTTCACGTTTAATTATTCAAACTGAAGGGTTTAGTTCCCGCAAGTATTTGAAGTGTACACGACAAAGAATTGGAAAGTACGGATAATAATTCGTCATGGTTGAGTACTTTTGAAGTTGTAAAGCTGAAATCACTCGAGAATTCAAGTGACACTTCGTGAAGTAATCGAAAATGGCTGCGAAGATATTTGAGGGAGAAAGTGCCATTACGCTGGTTCACAAAAACGAATCGTGAAACCACTCAAACGATACGTTGCGTTGAAAAAGCGGGATAGAGGCAGACAGGTTCCGATATAATTGTACAGAACTGATCGCGAGTTTTAGAAAGGTTAACAAAAATTTAACTGAAAATTTGTTGTGAACTATGATTTATTGCGAGTGTTATGTGAAGTCTTTAGGAAGGAATTAGAATAAGATATTGATCCAAAGAATAACTCACTTTCGTATCGAATTTTCCGGCCTCAACTTCTTCAGGATGCTGTTTTATTTCATATTCTTTAATTTTTTCCAAGTACTGATTAACAGTTTGTCGTTCTTGAAGTGTCTGGCCAAATGTTAATGCTTTTAAGCGAGTGGAACTTTTGAGGTGATGATCATCAGTAGATGAACTTGGATCTCTTAGAAAGAATGCTGCTGTAGAGAGAAAGGCATACAGGAACAGTTGGAGAAGAATGATTTGTGAAGGGGCAGATGCCATAGAGTGAGCGGTGATTGAATGTTTATCAGCGCAGGCTGATACCACCAATGGTATTATAATTATAGTAAGAGTAGTAATTGGAATAATAAGAATAATAATGATGTGTACAAGAAAGAGATAGCAACCGCCAAGCACCACCACACGATCACACAACCAACCAACCACCCCTTTTGTACACTAACTAATGTCACCACCGATTTTATGATTCTTCATCGTTCTATTCAAAACATTGTTCATTATTATTATTGGTATTGTTGCCTTCCTTCCTTCCTTCCATCCACCCATCCCATTCTCAAGTGATTATTCATTTCAAGTATACCAATTCTCAGATGATATTATGACGGCATTATGAATGAATCAAGACACCTTATTGAGATGACAAATAATCTCAAAACACTTCAGCGAGTGTGTGCCATGCCCTGTCTGTAGTATTTTCATGAGCTCATCTTAATTTACTACAATGCGATTCACCGATTAATTTTCGATTATTTTTTCTTCACGAATCAATGGAATTTCTTTGTTTTGTGCTTAGTTACTTATTTATATTACTCATTTTTAAAGTGGTGCTGTCCTTCCTTGCATCAATCCAAGCAAAGAGTTTCGATTTGCGGAAACACTCGCTACTAAAGAGTGATTGTTCAATGTTTTGAATCGAACAACGATCTTAAGAAGCTCTCTTCCATATTCGAGCTGAAGTTTGTGAAAAGTTAATTAATTGTGCATTATTGCAAACAAAATGCTCGCAAAGGTTACGTTCACAATGCATGAACACTTAAAACATGTGCTTCATGAAGTGTATGGTGATATTAAGTGATAATTTCATGAAATCATTCAAATCCTTTACGAAGAACAATTGTTTTCATTCGCTTTTATTGTGCTGATCAACTAAATCATAAATTTGCAGTTTGTCTAAAATCATGATAACCATAACAGCGCGGTTGATGAGTGTCGTAATGAATACAAAAAAACAAATAATAACACTTCGATGAAAACCAGAAATGAATATTGATGGTAATGATAAGAATACTGATAGTGGTCGATGACGGTGAATGATAGTGATAGCAGCAATAGCTTGCACATGAAAGGTAGCATAATTAGTGATTGATCGCTTATTTTCGATGTGATTGTATTTCTTCAGTGCAAAATCATCACTTCGGTTCGTTTATTTCCTCGATGAAACATCAATCAGTCAGCGAAATTCACTGACTGAAGAGTGAAGATGACACGCAGATGGACTGATTTCCAACTGTGACAGCTACTTGATTTGCACCAAAATTGAACACTATTCCATTTTCTGAGTGATTCGTTATTTTTCAGTTGTCATCTTTGAGTCCGAACCGGTTTGATTTGAAAATTTTAACAGAATGCTTACTCCACGTTCTATTAACGGTTTTAACTAATCATTTACAAGGAAGAATTTGTTATTGGTTTGGTGATTAAATGTTTGTTGTTGCATGTCTTCTGCAATCAAATCGAACCCTCTAATGTTCGAATTGGAATCACACGATCATGTGGGTCTCTTCGGAAAGATTATTTCTAATCAAATTTCGGCAATAGCAGCTGTGATAAGTAAGATGATTATGAAGTGTTTATGTCTAGACCAAACACACCAAAATGTTCAGTTGCATTCTATAATAAGCAGGCATAAGACTGTGACATTAATATGATTATAAAATTGGATTATTTAATGATGTCTAAGTGACCAATCGTTCGTTGCTCGGTTGCTACACTTATTTCTGTTTCGAATCGAATGAGCGTTTCGATCACTTGTAAAAGGGTCGAGTGTAAGTCGCATTACGAGATTGTCAGATGGCTTCAAATCTTGTTTGTGATATGCCTGCAACGAAGCGTGATGCCATCATGATAGATGCAAAAACTCAACAAATAAACCCAACTAGAAAATACCTTACATCAGTATCATCCCAAACATCTCGATCACTTCGAATCAGCGTAGATTCATCACTGCTGTCTTCATTTTGGCTCAGTCAGCCGTGGTCATTGCCTTGATTCATATTAAATAGCACGACGAATCATCAACAATAAAATTTATGATCTTAAATGAATGCTCAAATTCAGTTCAATTTAAAACACATCATGCAATTGTGTATGATAAAGAGATCAATTCTTTTCGCGTGAATATATTATTTATAATCAGCATTCAAACTTTTGGTGATCGAAAATGGTGATAATTAATTGTTTTCCTGATTGTGTTCATGCTTTTGCCTTCAAAACTTGCTTGCTTTGCTACATTTCACTGTTTCACTGAACGACGCGACTGATTCGATTGGTTCGATCAAATTTTTTTTGCCAAACACGCATACAATTTGCGTACGCAGATGATTATGTCGGAACTGGAAAGGCATTTCTTAGTTTTGCTATAAGCCAGTGGAGTTTAATTTTCTGTGCGATTACGTTTCAGTACATGAAAATACGATCTGTAGCGTCTGTAGCTTGTTTGCTTTCTCAGTGTAAGTGTAAAAGAACACGATTTCAGTGCTCAGCAACTCATTCGGCGATTCAGATGGTCACATCACTGTGATTCGTAAGTTTAAAATCAATTCAAGCAATTAATTCAACAAAAAAATGCCATCATAAAAAGTAGTTCCTTAGTTTTGAAGCAACAAGAATAAATCGTTGTGACACAATATCCATTTGGTTTGTTCTTGAATAATACTTCATTATGAGATCAAAATTTCTGGTTATATCAGACAAGATTCTTTCTGCTGCAGCATCTATTAGAAAATCAGTTTCGAATTCTAGTGCTGTGCACGAAACAACTACATCTTCACTGCAGTTGAGGTTGTGATCAGTTCGTTTATGATCGAAATCATTTGAGTTTCATGCGGTTTTGGTAATCGGTTTTCCGGCGTATATATTTGCTGAGAACTACAATCAGCAATAACATGTAATTAGTGTTTGCAATTTTATGACCATTCCTCAAACAACACCTCACGCCTCACACATTATCAATACAAACACAAATTGTTTGAACAAAAGCGATCATCAGCCTTGAAAATGTTGAATATCATAGAAAATCTCTGCAAGTCGAAATTTTTTATCAACCCCCAACCAGCTAGTCCAATAACATGGACGAAGTGGATGATCAAAATGATTAGAGGTGGTTTATATAGGTGATTGTCAATTCCAGCTGTAACATGCGTTATAAATTTCAAGGTCCTGCGAAACACTTCGCTTATGGAACCTTTACGGACTGCTGCGATATATCATATGAACATACATGACATTAAGACCACTAAAAATGTCTGGATCATGCAAGACGCCTTAAACTAACTAAAATTCAGTTTTTCCAGGCTGCAGCTCGGATTTGTTTGATTCGATTACGTGAATATCAACGAAATGAAAAGACTTGTTGTAAACAGTTCTGAACCAAAGATAAGCACTGAAAGGAGCAGGAATTCAAAAACTGATTTCGAAACACAACAGCTTCGTCATCTTTCAGAAATTCCGTCCTAACAGTAGCTTTTTCGGTATGGCGTGGGTAGAAATAGATTTATGTTGCCGATATTATATTTTACTCCAATATATTTTTTACGCACATAATATCGATCGGTATATATACATTCCTGCAAAATCATTGATTTCACCTTTGGCTTGTTTACCACTAAATGTGAAATATTCCTGAACGGCAGTTAGTTCCAGAAACGTTACGGGAAAATTGCAGTTCACAATCGTACTGCCTGTCAAAAAAATTGTACTGCCTTCGACATTCGGCATTGAGGACACTGTCAACAATACTGTAGTGCTCAGCTGCTTGCCGTTACAAACGTTCGTCCACTCAGTTAAGTTTGCTCAGTACTCCTGACTAGAGTGAGCAGTTGACGGCATTGCTTAGTTGTTTGGACGATTTTTATAGGTCGCCGCTGCGTGTCTCATATCAACCATGTAAAGGCAATCATGAAAAATAAGGAATGATCCATAAAAAGACTGAGTGGCGATACTTAGAGCGAATCGTCACAATAGATCACATGTTGTCTTAGACTTTAAGTGGAGCTCGCACCGGGGCTGAGGTGTTTATTAAATATACGGATGGTTTTCTGGCAGCACCATCAACGTAAGCAAAAGTCCATTTGTAATCCACCGCGACGTTTCGCTCTGATTATTGCCACCATAGCACGTGTAGTTCATACAGTTGTTCGAATTTTCTTTTTGACTGCCTTTGCATTATTTCACGATACCAACGCTTCAAAGAAATTTCTTGAAAGGTTTTTCGTTTTCACCTCGTCAGAAACCGTGCCACACAATGGTATCTATTTACGAATTGACTAACCTTCTTGGGATCCTTGGGATTGTCAGCACATTTGTGTGTGATAAAAAGGTAAGGTTCGATGGGTAAAAATTCATCTTCCACACCTGATATCTCAAAACTGCCATCAGGATTACTTACTGTCTGTCCCAATAAGTCATCGCTAGTAACTAAATCAACGTAATATTAGCATGAAAATCGGAAATCTTAGATATGATTCCGCAATAGTTGTTGGGATGTTTCCAGGGACAGACATTAAGCTCAGTTCATCAACATGTTTAATGAACGAATTTTATCATCACTCATCCACCTTAATTCTCTGCTATAATTTTAATCAGTGGTCCTCCAAACAGCGAGGCATTCATCGTTTTTGAAAAGCTTCTGTTGATCGTTCCTGATTGCTCTAAGGTTTCACATCATCATGGTACTACTGAAACAAATTGCTAATGAATGTGAAAATTTCCATGTATCACTATTCGTATCAAAAAATATGCTGATTGATTCAATAACCCGTTCCCAAAACATACTCAAATCGTATTCATAAAGAGCGATCTTCTGACGATTCACTGGTTCACGTTTGCAATAAACATATCCAGTAATCGTCACATTTTGACGTACAGCTAACGCGCCATCGATCGCCATAATCGCGGTTATGAAAACAACGAATCGCATGACCGACCGTATCACCTGTGAACATACTTTCATTGCATCATAACCACGCACTTCGTAAATATACTTCAACATCACCACTCGAATTGAACATAAGTGATAAATAATCGGATGTGAGAACGAGTAAGTTTAAGTTGGAATACTCAAATAATGATAACTAGACAACAAAGTCGAAGGGGTTGGATGATTAATGAAAACTACTGGGCAGCATCCACTAGATGTCACCGCAAAAGGGCTGAACGACTTAAACTCTTAAGATGACCAAAGCCAATATTGGCGAGACTGGACATCAACTACGGTATCGTCCAGGTTCCCTCTCCAGAAGCTCGCCTTTCTAAATCACTCAGTAATGAGAATTGGGATGTCGCTGGCCGGCACCGACGATCCCGTCGTTGAACTAACCGAAACCGCTTTTATCAACCCCCAACCAGCTAGTCCAATAATATGGACGAAGTGGATGATCAAAATGATTAAAGGAGGTTTATATAGGTCATGTCAAATGCAAATTCTTAACAGGTTTGATTACGTAAATTAGTGAAACTTCAAATATGTAGTGGAACGTTTATTCAAAATGCGTAATGAATAAAAGGAACAAAGTCGGATGCAAAATTTACAATAATCTAATCCATTTCATTTATTTAGCTGCAACAATTCAATAGGAACACATACCTTTTGAAAACACACTTGATAATCGGACGAATTTAGTAATTGGGCAAGAACATTGCGATTCTCAGTGATGTGCCATGGGAGATTTGAGACATTATTCCGTCATTGCTGCTGTAGCGATTGCAAAAGAAACGTTTTCTAATTCAGGCTTTCTCAATAATTGGTTTACGCGTTACCCGCCAAACTTCAGCCAAGACAACACCATAGGAAGGTTACGCGCAGTTCTCGAACTTCGAAGCACCGTCGTAAGCAATGAATAGCTCTAAGAAATCCTCCTCGTTAACCTTTATGCTTCGACTTTCAACGCAAGATGTTCACGTATTTTGAAAAACACCATATGCAATGAATCAGAATGTGGGAACTGCTGAAAGGATCTCAATAATTTGTTTGTGTCATTCGCTTATCAGTGTTATTGAATTGCTCGGTTTTTGATCGGCTTTTTATTAGACTCAAGAGTGTCATAGCGATTTCCACCCATTCTTCTGCTCCACTATTTATTTATTTATTTATTTATTTAATCAGCAAATCCAACTCATTACGAGTTTATGCCTCTCTGTTATTACCAATATCACTAATATCACATTCTTCCTTCCTTGGCATTCTTCTTTCCGCGCAGCTAACAATAATAGCGTTTGGAATCATCTGTCTTCATGAAATCCGAACTTGAATTATTGATTTGGCAAGTACAGAGGTTTTGGGCTACTCTCCCATATGCCCATTTATTTCTAGGGAGAGGGACTCAGAAAGAGCCCGAAAATACATTCCGATTGATCGATTGAACACTTGTCCAACGATCGTTCAGAGTAGTTGTTTGGAACAGCCATCAGTAGTGAATCAGTAATCTTTCGTTATCAGTAATAAACGATTAATGTAACCGAGTAGATGCATAGCAATCGGCATATCAAGCACGCCACAACCAACCAATAACGAGCGCCATAGATAATTTGCATAGTTAAATCCAGCCGAATACCAACAACAATCCGTTAAGCCATCGCAACAATGACGAACATTTTGCCGATCGCACAGAACGATCGACAAAACAACCGCTCACCGTCATCCATAAAAATTAAACTGTCTGCTCCACTAACATACGTTATATATCATCCAGTGGGGACCAGGTAGAATGCAAGAGGAAATATACTTCAAAGTCACTAAACCATTGAAGAGAACAAGCTTCTCGAACGACTTATAGACGTAGCTCAGTATGTATGTAGTTCGGTAGGCATTTGTCTGACCGGCTTGTGTTGAATTTCTAGACATGCAAGTTCTCTGTGAGAAACATTTTTATTCAACTCATTGACCAGATTTATCCGCACTAAAGTTTCAAATAGGTTACATTCAATACAAATAAATAACGATAGCACAGGCAATCATCAGGATCCGGGACGTTCAATATCATTTGAAATTAAAATAATTAAGGATGTCGAAAAACAATTGCTATGATCATCAACATCACCTAAGCAAATTCAGCGTTGTATGGAACATTTCGTTCACGGAATATGTAGTGGCCAAGTGCCTATTTGAACTGATCAAAATTCATTGTCTCTCGAAAATGCACTTTGGCCTTCTTGCCAATAATTTGGTCAATTCAATGAAACGAGAAAGCTGGTCTTGAGCAGTTCTCACAATACGATGGGAATTCAAAACAGTCCAAACACAAAACATGATTCTGAATCATAAAAATTTCAGAATCGTTCATAAAACTTAGCAAGATATCTTTCTTCTACTCGATGGCAACATTAAATTTATAATACCATAAAGGAATCTTTTCTTCTTATAACCAAATGGCACATTATATCGGTCAACGTATTTGCATTCCTGCAACATTGTTGCTCACATCATCTGGTCCTTAATAAACGCTAATCAAGCATGATACTGAGACTGGGTTTTGGGAAATGCTGCAATTTTTTAATTGATCGGTAACTCTGCGTAGTATTTTTTGTGGTAAGCGATCAGTTAGTTCTGAATCATAGATAAAATTTCGCAAGTAGACAATTGCGCACGTGAGTCTGAATTTTCTCGTTGATTTCACTGACAATCTTTCACTATCTCAGACTACTCGGGATAACCAGGAAACAAGGATATCGAGCGCTCGTTCACTGTGCTTATGGGATTTTCTATGGAAATAACCTATTGTCATGCAACGGGAGGGTTTAACAAAAACATATATAGAACTAATCCCACTTCGCGGAGATAGGAAAGCCCCTTGCAGTTGTGTGTGATGGTAATGTGGTGTGTAGACAGCTGATCTTTTAGATCGAACACCACAAATTTGCCATCTTCATCAGTGGTGTTCACGACCTTCATGTAGTCACTTTTCGCTAAATCAGCATAATGTTATCATGAAAATCGAAAATCTGCTCATTCGCCTTTCCATACCAGCTCGGATATTTCTTAGTGCAGCTACTGAATATTAGTTCAGCGAAAACTTTATAAAACGGCTATTGTCAACTCTGGTTCATCGTGCCTAAATGCTCTATGGTTAAGTAACTTCTTGATTCAAGTAAAGTAAGTTCGATCTTAAAAGTAATATCGTCCCTTGTATATCGCTGAACTTTTAACACAACAATCTTGGAGTCACTGATACGAGTACTAACCATCACTGAAACCATAAAGGGTAACGGGTTGTTGTGCGATTGGTCGCGTGCCGCAAACAACACGTCCCACAACATGAAAACGTTCAACCTTCCCGAATGTGCCGTCGATAACCATCAGTGTGATTATCAATCCAACGAATTGCAGCGCCATATCACCTATGAACATCATTGCACAGTAATTATTTTTAATATGAATGATTTCAGATTATTACTTGTTACTGACACATCGAGCGGTTGTTTTGTTGATCGCTTTTGGCGATCGGCGGAATGTTTATATTGTAGAGTTATGATTATTCATCGCATTGGTATTTGGCTACGTTTAATTGCGCAAAGTATTCATGGCAACTGATTAAATATTCATGGCAACTGATCGGTTATGCTCACTTGGCCTGCTCGCCTAGCCAGCGGGGTGGCGTCAATCAAGGCTAAAACAGTGCGAACGGAAACGCGAGCATTGTGGCTAGCAACGTGATAAACGTTGGATAGCCTGGCCAATCCAGGAAATCCAGGAAATGAATGATTTCGTATCCTGATTTTAAAGAGCCAATCTTTTCCACCAGATCTCCATTGCCGTTGAGGTTTGCAAGGCAGAAGCCCTCAATTTGACAGAAGGTCTATCATTAAAGGTGATGTGAATAAGAATAGAAATGGAATTTCGCATTTCGAGGCGACTACTGGCCGCAAAAAAAGAACAAAGATTTAGTTGGTCAGAATATTGTAGACTTAATTGGGTTTCATGGCCATAGGGAAATAAAACATGGACTGAACGAATGCATCAGCTCCTTGTAAACACAACTGTGCGAATGGATGAACCCTAATCGATGACTGCGATCAAGGCAAGCATTAACCACGTATAGTCTCAAGTACAGTAGCCGACTTCCGTCATCTGTTGTTAACACACCCGCAAAATCCGATCTACAAAGCAATTGATCCATCTGATAACCAGTCCGTGACGGGAACACCAAATGTCCGCGACAGCCCTACGCAGTCATCACGTTAAATAGAAGCCTTTTCACTATTCGCTAACCAATCAACTCGGCAACTCTATGCGATCGTTTGCGTGAAGTGAATGGTGAGAATGATTACGCGAGGTTTAAATAGATATTTCGAATGCAAATTCCTGCCACGTTTGGATTCTAAATTTACATATGCGAATTAATGATCACTCAATTTTGATATGAAACCTTCATCCAATGAATGCAAAAAACGATGAGAATAACTGCAAACGAAATTCAAATCAACGCAATCCATGTTCATTCTTCATTCGTTTAGCGACAAGACTTTGTCACAAAAAGAGGGTTTCCAAGGAATTCATAATCAGACGAATTAACTAATCATACCAATAAGAATTATTTTCATTCAATAATACGAACTCCTCATGCTGTGTTTCTGAATTCCCCTCCTTAAATATTCACCTTTTTCCCCATGTAACCGGAATCTCCCGTTCCTATCACTATTAGTGATGTTTCTAGTCCACACCTTTGATAAAACATTCCATTCTGTTCCATTCCGCCTTTCTGCTGCTCTGGTCTATTCTATTATGTTCCGACCCTTTTTGATAAACGTTTTGCTCTGTTCCATTCTATTCCACACAGTCCTATTTCATTCTGTTGCATTATATTTTATTCTAGACTATTTTACTCTATTCTACTGTGTAAACTGTTCTATTCTGTTCCCTACGTCAGAAAATATAATGATGAGGAGTATGGTAATTGCGAGTGGAACCGTACTTTTTTGGCGTTTCTAATGAAAAACGAAGAAAAATCAGAGTAGGCGAAGGTGGTCAATGCAGAGGGTTGACAGCTTTTGGCGGTGGTCTGCGGGAAAATTATGTTCCGGGCTGTGGTCAAACGTCATCAGAATCAACTCAGACGAAGATCCATACTCAAACCGCAATCATCGAACGACTTCGAATGGGATGAGGTACTCCCAACAGCTCAAACTCAATCATCACCGCAAAGCGATACAACTCCCGAAACTCCAGTAAGACGATATCCTCAACGATCACGCAGACCAACCATTCGATTCAGCCCAGACACAAATTAAGGGTGGAGGTGAAGGATCATGTTGTGATAAACTGGTGATCTTTTGTTTATTGTTTACGGTTTCTTGTATGTCTCTCTATAGTGCCTTGCATATCGTGTGTTCTCTGGCCACCATTGGCAATTCGTAACCATTGTTTCGTAATCAGCCAATCTCAATGACTATATAAGTAGCTCAGTGTAGTTCTTTCAGTTCCTCCGTATTAATCAGTTGGTGTGTTGCTCATATATCTAGTGTTGTTTATGAACCATCATGGGCATCTCTCGTCACTCAACCATCTTCACTGTATTCAACCGTTATTGTCCTCTTCATTTATTTGTGTGGATAAACTAAATTATTAATCGTCGCCTTCGCACCAACAACACAACCAACATCACAAACAGTCCCAGTCAGCGTCACAAACAGTACCGATTAAAATCACAAACAGTCAGGCAGCACGTTCGAAGAACAAAGATACCGTAACCTTCAACTTTTGCATGCAATCTTCATAAGGAGCAGAAACTGGGTATTTGATTTTGGATTTGAAAGGAGCAAATTTACCCCATGTGAACGACCCTGTACTTACTTGCCCGCCACTATTGGCAAGCCTGACTCATCTCGAACGTCGCTGTCAGCGCGGAAGGTCTCAACATTTTGGTCACAAACTGACGCGCACTTCCTCATAGCGATGAGGAAGTGCGCGTCAGTTTGTGACCAAAATGTTTGTGACTAAAACAAATCGTTTTGTTCAATCCGACTCAAGTTTTCCATGCATAAACCTTTATTGAGGCGTAACGATTCCTGTGATAGACTTCTCCTGCATTTTTACCGATTTGCACAGGGCTTCATGAAAAACAATGCCTCTACCATGCTTGTAAACGCCCCAGACATCTTCATTGCTTACCAAAGTAGTCATCCCTCATTTAATTTCGGTAAGCTCATCACATCTCAATTTCCAACATTCCTGTCTTCCCTCATCACCAAAAATGTTATCCAATAAATTCCATATTAACTGCAGTTTCCATTCAGTACTACTGCAGTGATGAAACATCTGTTTCGCAACGAACACTAGTTCTCGAGACTCCAGTAAAGCCTCTTTATCCCAAGCTTATCTCGGAAGGATTGCTTCATTTACACCATGATTGTGTTGATCTGCGATGAGTGCATGTATCGGTGCATCACGAGCATGTTCTGCATTTGCTCAAATTATTCCGATCAACGACTCCATATCAAAATCATCTTTATTCAGCACAACGATCTTATTAATCCTCAACAACACCTCACGCCTCACACATTATCAATACAAACGCAAATTGTTTGAACAAAAGCGATCATCAGCCTTGAAAATGTTGAATATCATAGAAAATCTCTGCAAGTCGAAATTTTTTATCAACCCCCAACCAGCTAGTCCAATAACATGGACGAAGTGGATGATCAAAATGATTAGAGGTGGTTTATATAGGTGATTGTCAATTCCAGCTGTAACATGCACTATAAATTTCAGCGTCCTGCGAAACACTTCGCTTACGGAACTTTTACGGACTGCGGCGATATGAACATACATGACATTAAGACCACTAAAAATGTCTGGATCATGCAAGACGCCTTAAATTAACTAAAATTCAGTTTTTCCAGGCTGCAGCTCGGATTTGTTCGATTCGATTACGTGAATATCAACGAAATGAAAAGACTTGTTGTAAACAGTTCTGAACCAAAGATAAGCACTGAAAGGAGCAGGAATTCAAAAACTGATTTCGAAACACAACAGCTTCGTCATCTTTCAGAAATTCCGTCCTAGCAGTAGCTTTTTCGGTACGGCGTGGGTATAAACAGATTTATGTAGCCGATATTATATATTTTTCCAATATATTTTTTATACACATAATATCGATCGGTATATATACATTCCTGCAAAATCATTGATTTCACCTTTGGCTTGTTTACCACTAAATGTGAAATATTCCTGAACGGCAGTTAGTTCCAGAAACGTTACGGGAAAATTGCAGTTCACAATCGTACTGCCTGTCAAAAAAATTGTACTGCCTTCGACATTCGGCATTGAGGCCACTGTCAACAATACTTTAGTGCTCAGCTGTCTGCCGTTGCAAACGTTCTTCCACTCAGTTAAATTTGCTCAGTACTCCTGACTAGAGTGAGCAGTTGACGGCATTGCTTAGTTGTTTGGACGATTTTTATAGGTCGCCGCTGCGTGTCTCATATCAACCATGTAAAGGCAATCATGAAAAATAAGGAATGATCCATAAAAAGACTGAGTGGCGATACTTAGAGCGAATCGTCACAATAGATCACATGTTGTCTTAGACTTTAAGTGGAGCTCGCATCGGGGCTGAGGTGTTTATTAAATATACGGATGGTTTTCTGGCAGCACCATCAACGTAAGCAAAAGTCCATTTGTAATCCACCGCGACGTTTCGCTCTGATTAATGCCACCATAGCACGTGTAGTTCATACAGTTGTTCGAATTTTCTTCTTGACTGCCTTTGCATTATTTCACGATACCAACGCTTCAAAGAAATTTCTTGAAAGGTTTTTCGTTTTCACCTCGTCAGAAACCGTGCCACACAATGGTATCTATTTACGAATTGACTAACCTTCATGGGATCCTTGGGATTGTCAGCACATTTGTGTATGATAAAAAGGTAAGGTTCGATGGGTAAAAGTTCATCTTCCACACCTGATATCTCAAAACTGCCATCAGGATTACTTACTGTCTGTCCCAATAAGTCATCGAAAGTAACTAAATCAACGTAATATTAGCATAAAAATCGGAAATCTTAGATATGATTCCGCAATAGTTGGTGGGATGTTTCCAGGGACAGACATTAAGCTCAGTTCATCAACATGTTTAATGAACGAATTTTATCATCATTCATCCACCTTAATTCTCTGCTATAATTTTAATCAGTGGTCCTCCAAACAGCGAAGCATTCATCGTTTTTGAAAAGCTTCTGTTGATCGTTCCTGATTGCTCTAAGGTTTCACATCATCATGGTACTACTGAAACAAATTGCTAATGAATGTGAAAATTTCCATGTATCACTATTCGTATCAAAAAAATATGCTGATTGATTCAATAACCCGTTCCCAAAACATACTCAAATCGTATTCGTAAAGAGCGATCTTCTGACGATTCACTGGTTCATATTTGCAATAAACATATCCAGTAATCGTCACATTTTGACGTACAGCCAACGCGCCATCGATCGCCAAAATCGCGATTATGAAAACAACGAATCGCATGACCGACCGTATCACCTGTGAACATACTTTCATTGCATCATAACCACGCACTTCGTAAATATACTTCAACATCACCACTCGAATTGAACATAAGTGATAAATAATCGGATGTGAGAACGAGTAAGTTTAAGTTGGAATACTCAAATAATGATAACTAGACAACAAAGTCGAAGGGGTTGGATGATTAATGAAAACTACTGGGCAGCATCCACTAGATGTCACCGCAAAAGGGCTGAACGACTTAAACTCTTAAGATGACCAAAGCCAATATCGGCGAGACTGAACATCAACTACGGTATCGTCCACGTTCCCTCTCCAGAAGCTCGCCTTTCTAAATCACTCAGTAATGAGAATTGGGATGTCGCTGGCCGGCACCGACGATCCCATCGTTGAACTAACCGAAACCGCTTTTATCAACCCCCAACCAGCTAGTCCAATAATATGGACGAAGTGGATGATCAAAATGATTAAAGGAGGTTTATATAGGTCATGTCAAATGCAAATTCTTAACAGGTTTGATTACGTAAATTAGTGAAACTTCAAATATGTAGTGAAACGTTTATTCAAAATGCGTAATGAATAAAAGGAACAAAGTCGGATGCAAAATTTACAATAATCTAATCCATTTCATTTATTTAGCTGCAACAATTCAATAGGAACACATACCTTTTGAAAACACACTTGATAATCGGACGAATTTAGTAATTGGGCAAGAACATTGCGATTCTCAGTGATGTGCCATGGGAGATTTGAGACATTATTCCGTTATTGCTGCTGTAGCGATTGCAAAAGAAACGTTTTCTAATTCAGGCTTTCTCAATAATTGGTCTACGCATTACCCGCCAAACTTCAGCCAAGACAACACCATAGGAAGGTTACGCGCAGTGCTCGAACTTCGAAGCACCGTCGTAAGCAATGAATAGCTCTAAGAAATCCTCCTCGTTAACCTTTATGCTTCGACTTTCAACGCAAGATGTTCACGTATTTTGAAAAACACCATATGCAATGAATCAGAATGTGGGAACTGCTGAAAGGATCTCAATAATTTGTTTGTGTCATTCGCTTATCAGTGTTATTGAATTGCTCGGTTTTTGATCGGCTTTTTATTAGACTCAAGAGTGTCATAGCGATTTCCACCCATTCTTCTGCTCCACTAACATACGTTATATATCATCCAGTGGGGACCAGGTAAAATGCAAGAGGAAATATACTTCAAAGTCGCTAAACCATTGAAGAGAACAAGCTTCTCGAACGACTTATAGACGTAGCTCAGTATGTATGTAGTTCGGTAGGCATTTGTCTGACCGGCTTGTGTTGAATTTCTAGACATGCAAGTTCTCTGTGAGAAACATTTTTATTCAACTCATTGACCAGATTTATCCGCACTAAAGTTTCAAATAGGTTACATTCAATACAAATAAATAACGATAGCACAGGCAATCATCAGGATCCGGGACGTTCAATATCATTTGAAATTAAAATAATTAAGGATGTCGAAAAACAATTGCTATGATCATCAACATCACCTAAGCAAATTCAGCGTTGTATGGAAGATTTCGTTCATGGAATATGCGGTGAAACTATCGGATATTAAGCATAATTGATTAATGATCATTGTATGCGGTTGATTTGTGCCAAGTTATTATTTGAACTGATCAAAATTCATGGTCTTTGGCCTTCTTGCCAGTAATTTGGTCAATTCAACGAAACGAGAAAGCTGGTCTTGAGCAGTTCTCAAAATACAATGGGAATTCAAAACAGTCCAAGCAGAAAACATGATTTTAAAATCTTACAATTTCAGAGTCGTTCATAAAACTAATTTATAATCGCAAAAAGTCTCTCTTCTACTCGTTGGAAACATTAAATTTATAGTACCGAAATCGAATCTTCTGTTCGCATTACCAACTGGCACTTCATATCGGTCAACGTGTATACATTTCTGTAACATTGTTACTAACATCATCTGAACCTTAATAAACACTAATCAAGCATGATACTGAGACTGGGTTTTGGGAAAGGCTGCAATTTTTTAATTGATCGGTAACTCTGCGTAGTATTTTTTGTGGTAAGCGATCAGTTAGTTCTGAATCATAGATAAAATTTCGCAAGTAGACAATTGCGCACGTGAGTCTGAATTTTCTCGTTGATTTCATTGACAATCTTTCACTATCTCAGACTACTCGGGATAACCAGGAAACAAGGATATCGAGCGCTCGTTCACCGTGCTTATGGGATTTTCTATGGAAATAACCTATTGTCATGCAACGCGAGGGTTTAACAAAAACATATATAGAATTAACCCCACTTTGCCGTCATCGGAAGTCCCCTCACAGTCGTGTGTGATGGTAATGAAGGGCTCGACCGCAAAGATCTCATCTTCTTGACCGAACACCTTGAATTTGCCATCCTTATCACTAGTGCTCACGCCCATCTTATCATCACGGCTAACTGAATTAACATAACGTTATCATGAAAATCGAAAATCTGCTCATTCGTCTTTACATACCAGCTGTTCGGATGAATCATAACGCAGATGTTGAAGGTTAATTCAGGAAAAAGTTTATAAAACGGCTATTGTCATCTCTGGTTCATCGTGCCTGAATGCTTTATGGTTAAGTAACTTCTTGCTTCAAGTAAAGTAAGTTCGATCGAATTTAAAAGCACTTTCAAATCTGACTGAACTTATTTTACTTGAATTGCTGGACTTTTAACTCAGCATTCTTGGAGTCACAGTTGCGAGCACTAACATGTATCATAATCATAAAGGGTAATCAGTTGTTCTGCGCTTGGTCGTGTGCCGCAAACAAGACGTCCCGTAATGAAAAAACGTTGCACCCTCCCGGACGTGCCGTCGATAACAATCAGTGCAATTATCAAACCAACGAATTGCAAGGCCATATCACCTATGAAAATCACTGCACAGTAACTTATTTTAATATGAATGATTTCGTATCCTGATTTTAAAGAGCCAATCTTTTCCACCAGATCTCCACTGCCGTTGAGGTTTGCAAGGCAGAAGCTCTCAATTTGACGGGAAGTCTATCACTAAAGGGGATGTGAATAAGAATAGAAATGGAATTTCGCATTTCGAGGCGACTATTGACCGCAAAATCAATTGAAAAGAACAAGGATTTAGGAGGTGCAGTAAGGGTTGGCTTAAAAGTCAGAATATTTTAAACTCAAATGGGTTTCATGGTCATAGATAAGTAAAATATGGACAGAAAGAATACATCAGCTTCTTGCAAACACAACTGTACGAACGGATGAACCTTAATCGATGACTACCGTCAAGGCAAGCATTAACCACATATAACCTCAAGCACAGTAGTATGCCGACTTCCGTCATCTGTTGTTAACACACCCGCAAAATCCGATCTACAAAGCAATTGATCTGTCTGATAACCAGTCCGTGACGGGAACACCAAATGTCCGCGACGGTCCTACCCAGTCATCACGTTAAATAGAAGCCTTTTCATTATTCACTAACCAATTAACTCGGCAACCCTATGCGATCGTCTGCGTGAAGTGAATGGTGAGAATGATTACGTGAGGTTTGTATAGATATTTCGAATGTAAATCCTGCCGTGTTTGGTTATGCAAATTAATGAACATTCAAGTTTGATGTAAAAACTTCATTTAATGTATGCAAAAAATGATGAGATTCAGTGCGACTCAGCATGCACTGTCACCTTCAGCTATTTCATTCCGAGTTCGGAATTTGACCTTTTCATCCAAAGCGTTTATAGGCGAATGTTGTTAAATTGCAGACTGCAAATAATTTCTTTTCGATTTAAATTACTTAAATAAATTGAATTGCAAAAGGATATGTTCACTTCGAATTGTTCGAAGAAGGTTAGGCCATAAGGCAAACAAACAATATGGTCGCTCTTCTTTTGATCTTATTTTTCAGAATTCGTTCCGAAATGCTGCTTTCTCTGACCATAGCCTTGAGTTGTCAATTGGATAGAATTGAAGTATTTTAATTCATCTGTAAACGATGGACCACAAGCGTCCACAAGAATGCTAATTTGATTCAAGTTGCAGAAGAAATTATTATAATATGATACATCGTCCCAAATTCTGAATAACTTTAAACTGGTCTGAAAGTCAAACTTGTTTGATCGAAGCACTCACTTGGATCTGCGTGGTTCGTTAAAGGAAACTAATTTCATTGTTTACACTACTTATCCTTCAAATTTAGAGAATGAAATATTCGCAAATTTTCGCAAATTCGCAAATTTTCCAAAGGTTTGAGACTGATTCGTCAACAAATTAGGATTTTTCTCTGAATTAGGTGACGCACTAACAAATCACCAACGAGATACTTGTGAAAACATTTAAAAGCTGAATAAACCCATTATGAACTCTCATTCATTGTAGTAATTTTTCTGATAATTTCACCGAAAAACGATTGAATAAATGATTCAAAAATCAAACAGTAACGACGAACTGTGAAAACGAATGTTTTCTCCCTATTATGTCTATTGCAAATTTTGCTCCACTTCCATCGATTCTCCTGCTCTCATTAATATTCTCTATCAAAAGCTAACGAAATCATCATCACTGATTTTTCTTCCATTAATCGATCTGTTGAAGACTTCATAAAGGATTTTTTCAGTTGCTGATTTACGAAAGTTTTCAACAATGAGTGAGGAGATTTTTGCAGTTTTATGTCGTGTTATCATCATTACCACTCTTGTAGCAAGACTGATAAATTTTCTGCACTTCGGATCCTTCAAATTAACGACTTATTGCAGGCAAAAGAGCAATATGCAAACATATCTTCTTACTCGAAATACTGCTCTTTGGTGATCACAATCCGATAAGAATCAGCTGACTGACAAAGAAATCTCAGGCTGATCGAGAAATTATTATTGCATTAACGGAAGCAAACACTCAAGTGTTCTTCGTTAAGGTTCATCTTGAAAAGCGTTTAGAGACATCGTTTCCATTGCATAAATTATTGTGAAATATTAATTCGTTCGCAGCGAATATGTTATGTAAATATGTTTGGAAATGTTTACTGAAACGCGATATGTACTCATGAATTTGAATTGTTTTACTGCGTTGTCGGTTCAATCGTGCAGTAACATGCGGTAAGTATTTTTGAGTTGAAATTCGCCAATTATCATCGAGGTTTTATAAATGTACCGCTTCTCCGTTCCCAGCTGCTGAGCAGCAGATTTTTCGCCTCTTTGATATTGTTTAACCCTATCACACGTTCAATGTTCAATGTTCGTGTGGATAGCTGTGAAATGAGTGGTATTGTTCAATGTTGATTCAGAAATTCAATTCCTCTGCACTATTCGTTGCGTTTTTTTTTGATTCATCCAGTTGATATGCCATAGCAAAACCATACATTACTTAAGATACTATTAATACAAATGCACCTTTGAAAGTTAAACAAAAAACAGTTCAAAAAATTCTTTCACGAACGTGAGCATATCTGCAGAGAGTGTGAACTGTTCAAGGAAATAATCTTATGATTTTAGAATAACATTTCATAAGACCATTTTTAATAAGTCACATTAAGCACACCAATGAGCTGGATAAAGTGATCAAAAAAGACCTCATAATGATCACCGAGGTAATCGTTTTGTTTCATGAATTCATAAATTTCATCAAACGATTGGTCACAAGTTATGACTGATAAAATGAGCATATACATACATATTTCAATGAGGTGAGAACATTTTCTTTAACAAACCAAGCATTCAACATCAATGGCAAATTTATAAACGAATCTGATACAGATTCGCGAAGAATGCTACAGTCATAATAATAAACCATTTACAAATTCAATCGGAAAAGACTTCATGGAATGATATGGATCTCTGAAAATTTTATACAAATAGCAACATTTTTAATCACTGATCTTCGTCTTCATTCGGCTTACTGCGTTTCGCTTGCGTAAAATATTCACTGATACCACCCTTATTTTCATTACCAACTTTCTTTTCGACTTTACCAACGTCCTGAATTTCAGAATGAATGATTAATGAATATACACATCATCGCTATCTGGTAAATGAACGCAAAAATGCGATCACCTTGTATGAATCCGACGAGAGATCACACGAGCTGAGCACGTCGAGTTTCTTTTGTATCAATGGCCACATAACATCATCCGCCGTATTCTTCGCCAATAAGTACTGGATGAAGACTGAATCCTTTTGACCGACTCGATGCGCTCGATCTTCTGCTTGGTTCAATGTCTGCAAACAGATAGCAATAAAATACTCAAACGACAACAAAGCGAATCTCGAATCACTGAATGAAATACCCCAGGATTCCAGTGTAACTCAGCGAATACCACAACTGTGGCAGCTGTGAGCGTGATACCAACGCCTGCTGCAGTCATCGACAAGACTGCAACGACCACATTATCGTCCTCTTGGAATAGACGACATTGCTCTTCTCGCGATTTCGATGATGTTGTACCATCAATACGAATCGATTTTAATCCCTTCAACATTTATTTCCACAATTTAAAACATTTGTTGAAGATTGCACTGAAGATCATATATTATTAAAATGAATACAAGTAATGGTAATTATATTACAACTCAGCTAATATTATACATCACTACACTTGTCTAATAAAATATTTAAAATAATAAACAAATA